>JBCHJU010445435.1:0-19353 GCA_039654505.1 Plocamopherus imperialis
TATTATTATTATTATTATTATTATTATTATTATTATTATTATCATCATTATTATTATTATATTATTATTATTATTATCATCATTATCAATTATTATTATTATTATTATTATTATTATTATTATATCATTATTGTTGTTACTTTTATTTATTTTTTTTTTCACTTTCAAAATTAAACGTAATGACACACAATTTGTGTTGATTTAGTTATCTCGCATTTTCACTGGTTGAATTGACAGATTTTCAGGTGATTTTTTTTGGATCAATATCTTTTACTTTTACTCATAAATTATTGGTATATATAGATCTAATTAATATTATATTTTTGGAATTGATCAAGTATTAACTTAAGTACATGTATAAATATTTATTACAACATAATGTAGTAATATGAATGATGATGTAGCAGAGCAGCCTCTCTCTCTATGGTATACATGAATATGAAATGAGAAAAAAACAAACCCCAAAACATTTTATAAGCAAACAAATACTTTATTGATTAATACCAAAAACACTCAACAATGTACAACCAAATTATTTTTTAACCAAAATAAGGGAAAAATATTAATTGGGAGTGCCCAAAAATAGCTGGCATCACCAATGCGATGAAATGGTAAAAAACAGAAGAATAAGGACATTAAAAAAAAACACAAGATGAAAAGAAAAAAAAACTAAACAAAAATGGGAATATAGAATATAGAAGAATATAAAGCTATGAAATATTGAATCAATCAAATAACTTTGGAAACTAAGGGTAAAAAATGAATGAGAAAGAAAAAACAAACTACACACACACAGACACACACAGACACACACACACACACAACGTCAAGAGAGGTCTTCCATGCGGATAAGAACAAGATCACTCAAAACTACTTCCTGTCTATCTCTAAGTTAAAAGTCAATAAATAGATTGAGTAAAGGGAGATCAAAATTCATTTGTGGACAAAAGAAAACAAAACATAACAAGGAGTAGTACCTGTATAAGTAATTATAGCAGTAATACAAGAAATGGGGGCTGGGGGGGGGGAGAAGGTGAAAGGAGTAGGATAATAGTCAAATCACGTACAAAAATGAGAGCTAAAATCAAAAAATGAAAAAAGAACACTGTATGCACATTGGAATTGGAAACAATGCACAAAAAGTAAATTAATCTTACAGCCATACATGCAACCTTTTGTAGTAGGCAAAGAAAGATGAGAATGAGCATTTTCACTGACGCCAAGGAAAACTCACTGATGGTGTTAAGGTTGTGATGGTGGGAGACAGATATGACAGTCAAAACTGAAGGGGGACCTGGAGCAACCTTTCAGGAAGCTTGCAAAATGAGCAGGCAGCCTTCTTGCATTTAATTCTGATAACTGATAAAAAAGACCATTTATCATTAAATGACCCACCAAGGAAATTGGCCAATGTTAAGTTAAAAAAGAATACAGACTCTGTGACACTGACTTTACAGCCTGTGGTTTGTTTACATTATCATTGCAACCAGCTAGAAATAGCCATGAGTACGTTGCTGTTTGTTTAGACGGAAAAGATTATGTTTCAGAATTTCAACATTTCAGTTTATGCCATGGAAAAAAATAGATATCAATATTGAAACAATTATAAAAAGTATAAAAATGAGGACAGAATTATAAGAAACAGAACATATTATTATAATTGTAAGGTTGTCTGAAAAATACGGGTGTGGCGGGAAGTCTGGAAACAAAATACATTATACAGTTCATTGTGTAACAACCTCATTACAAAGGCAATTAATCGCAGAGCATTTTAATCTACAATATGCTTAAAAAAACAATAACATTTATAGACAACAGGTTTCACACACCTTAGACTTTACCTTATATGTATTATAAATATTTTGCGCCATGCATCTCATTTTTGTCTTTTACAATCCTAATCATCGAAAAAGAGGCTTAAACATGTTAACAATCAATGAGAAAAGTTAAGAAAAAAGATTAAGATGTTGACAAACAATCCGCGAGTTTTCATAAATGTTTATGCTTTTTGCATTTTTGTTAGCTTATCTAAAAAAGAAATGTTAAGTCCCCAACACAAATACAAACTCATTTCTTAGAAAGCCCACTTATATTACAATTTACAAACCAAAGGCATGTTTATCAAGTTCAAATTCAAGAAAAGTGAAAGAAGTATCCAAAACCTTGTAGGAGGAACAAACTTGGCCTAGATGACTACATTACACATCTTTGTACAATGTACTGATTTCCATTAGAACATAACGGATGAAATTATCTTAAAATGAGCGATAGTCATACCATGCCTTATTAAGCGTTTTTTCTATCCAACATTTGTGGAGAGAAAAAGAAAACAATTCACCACTCAACTCGTCAACATATCTTTTTAAAGGTTTCGGCATAACTTCCACATTTAAGATTTTATACAAAATAAAACAAATATTAGAATGATCTATTGTAACAATGGCATCAACATTCAGGAATTTGTTTTAACCAAAACTTTTTCTTTTTAATAAATAAAAAGGCAACAACACAAGGGGAAAAAAACCAACACCTCGACTCCCTGCAAATTTAATCACTGGTCTCTACAAAACATGATATTTAGTCAACATTGGAGGTGATGAAAATTATTGGGATTAAAAATATGATATGAGCAAGTGACATAAAGGTGTCCTATTTCCCCACTTGATTTAGCTTTTCCTTTATTTGAAAATGTATAAAACGTTTTGCTTTTTTTTTCCTTTTTTTTTTGTTTTTTGTTTTTAACAGACAACAAAACACAGTGATAAGCAAAAAAGAACAAGTCTGATGGGACCTAAACACTGAAATGAAAGCCAAGAATGGTTTATTTGATTTAAGTTGACAAAAGAAAGGATTTAAATTAAGTTTATTTGGGGGAAAACAGTAACAAATGTGTCGAAATATTGCCAGAACATGATAAACACACACATTTATATATGTACAAATAACACTAATTTCATTATGTAATGACGATATCAGTAATCAGATGGAGAAGTACATAAAGTATGTGTGCAGGCTAGGAAACAGTGGCTGACCTTAGACTTAGACATGACTAAAAAAACAAAAAAAGCACAACTATCAGTTCTAATTGCGATTCTATAGTCTTCTCTCCTGTCCCCCTCTCACCATAACAATAGCATGATACACATGTCAAAGTCAAAGTCTGAGAAAGTGGCCAACCTAGGTTTCCAGAAGAAAAAAAAAAATATAGACAAGAGGTCAGAAAATGAGAAAAAGAGATTTACTGTCGCAAAAATCATTTTCAAGCAAGCCAGTGAATAAATACAGAAGTAACAGTAAGGACACCCAACGACATGTAGTAGTAATAGTAGTAATAACAATCAATATTGTCAAAATTACAAATGTGTCAATGCAGGACAAGTTTTTTTATTAAAACAACAAAACAGCCTTGGTGACAACATCTTAACATTGTTAATCAGCAGCAGCAATTGGATACATGGCAAGACAGTCCCTCTTTTAATTCTTAAGTAGACTAGATGAACATGGTGGAAGAACAAGGGAGGACGACTAACCTTTTATGCAAATTACTTGAGTGTTCTACTTCAAACACAGTCCAAGCTAAATTCATTTTTTTGTTTTACATTGCAAGCACTTCATGATCTTCCAGTGCATGCAACAGTGACATTAAAAAAAACCATGAAAGAAAAATAAAAGGCAAAGCTTTAGAAATGCAATGCATATTATGGAAGTCTGTTAGGCTTTGTGGTTTGCTTTGCTTTTTTTTTTTTTTTTCGTTTGCCGCCTAAAAGTAAAGGAATTAAAACTCAATGAAGTGGGTGCATTAGACTGCAGTTGAGATGTGATACTTAAAAAAACAAAATTAAATGGGGTGACAAACTATGATGATGGTGGAATCCTCGAGACTACTGCCGATAGACATGAATGGAAGAAGGAGAAAAAAAGTACCATTCCAAAAATAGCTGATTCTTAATAACATTGTAACAAAAGAGCCAACAGATAAACTGTAGCAACAGATGTGTTTTATCATGAAATGACTACATTTGGTTGAAAATAAACAAGAGATTACGACTCATTACAAGATCTACTTGCACATGCGTCAGTATTAAACTATTACATGTATCATACAGGCAATGATTAAGAAATGGAGGATGGAGGGAATGGGGATTTGAATGTGCAGCTGACAACTCAGTATGTGTGGTAAAAGAGATTGTTATGCATTTTGTTTTGTTTGTTTTTCACAGAAAAAATGGATGATAATAGACATAGTAAGTCCATTTATTTAAAAAAAAAAAAAATAAATAACTGGGTGCTTTTTTTCTTTTCTGTATTTTTTCAATAAATTTTAGCACAATTGGTACAAGATTGCTAGCAATTGAACAGCAATAGGTGTGTGATAACAAGTCAACAATTAATATGGCATTGATTTGAAAACAAGGGTGAGGACATCCCTTCATCAACTTTTTTAAAAAAGAAAAAAATATCTTGCATCATTAATCAAGTTCCTCAAGAAGCAAGCATACCTATTGTATCAATCCCACAACTACATTCTATTTCTCTCACAACAATCAGCAAGTATGTTTGTACTGAACAAGTCATTCATTGTCTAACATCAGCAGCAGTTCATCCTTGTCATTTGACTTACAACAATTTTTTTTTTCAGATCTTCAGTTCGTAATCCTAATCAAGAGTAAGCATTATAGTATAGAAAATATTATAACATGAGCTCTAGACTCGTGTTGCTATAAAAGTTAAAGGACCCTACGCATGATTCAAGTAAATGTGATTGATTAAATATTTGAACCACCTTCCACGATTTGCACTATCCATTTTACAGTAAAGTAAAGCTGTCCAATGCCACTTTTTCCCCCATGTGTGAAAATGAAACAAATAAATGTAGAACCAAGAAGAGAGACCATGGTTAAACATGACCTGAACCCTAAGCTGAGAGAGTTGTATGGCAATATCTCTGTGGACCTTCCAGTTAAAGTTGTACTATATTTAAAAAAAAAAAAGAAAAAAGAAACAAATAAAATAAATTCTAAGCACGGGGAGACAGAGAAATTGCTAAATACCATCACACTTCCAATCAACCAGCTAAGTATAATGTTGCCAATTTTGTTTCATAATCACCAACACGGACAAATTAGCACAAACAAGAAATGTACTGCATTCAGTTAATGTGTCAATATTTATTTTATTTGCTTGAATAATAAACATCCAAAAATGAAAAACTTGAAACAGGTATCTCTCCAAATGAGAGGTAACAAAAGTAATGAAAGAAAGGGGTAATAAATAAAATAATGTAAAACAAATTAAAAAAACATCTAATATGTCACGGTTTCGTTGAGAAAACCAACCTATTCTTGGTAGCAAAAAATTGGTACAAGAGAAACTGGAGCACCTTTGCCATCATAGACCTCCAACATTCTGGCATTTAAGCTAGCCTAAGGTGGCACCAATTAGCCAACTGGTGATGAAACCAGCCCAACAACACCTCCATCCCAAATAAAAAACAAATCCCCATGCATTCACTCAAGTATTTCAATGTCATATTCTGTTTCACTTTTCAGACTGATGGGCAGTAGGCTTCAACTGTAAGCCGAATGCTGACTTCAAACATATAAGCCATTCTCTCTTATTGACTTTATGATTTGGCAAGTTAACTGTTGGAGATTGTTTTGGTTTTTTTATTTTTTTTTTTTCATTAAACATACAAAATGCATATTTTGTTTTTCTTTGTGTTGGAAAAATCATAAACACACAACAGAGTATAATATGATTGTTTAAAAAAGATCTTACAAATGCATTGGTTGTAATAATGAGTATAAAAAGCCAACATTCATGAATACAATGAAACAATCATCATTATAGAAATAGTCAATATAGAAATGGGGAAGGGGTTGAGAGGTGGGGATATGAAAAAAATGAAGAAAAAAAATTGATTGTTAACAAAATGATATGAAGATACATAATTAAAAAAGCATTCATCAAGCATATTAATATAATAAATAATCAATACATTGTAAAAACTGGGTAAAAACAAGATTTTGTTTAAAAATCTAACAATGAATAATATCATGGTGTGAACATTAAATCTCAGAATAAGGGCCAGACGAAAAGGTCAAATATGCACCTGGCACTTGTTCCATGATCATGATCGTCAGGCTGCCATTATGATTTTCAAGAGATTTGACCAATGAATTCAGGCCCTTCTTCTTCTTCACAACAATTACTTGACAACGGAAGATTATTATACATGTAGAAAAAAAAAACATTAACAAAATAAAAAGAAAAGAAAAATCAAGGCAAAAGAGGGAGGAAAGAAAAAAAGAATTGACCTCAATATACCTTGAGGTATGACCCACTCTATTTAATGTTTTATCTCTGTTACCATGTCTATAAATAATCTCTTGTTGACACAGTAATCACAAGAAAAGGGGTCTGAGGTTGTTGTGAATAAAGCATACATAAGGGATTTACTTTATAAAAATACTCTTGGTTTCAGAGAATAGTGCAGTACTACAAGAGTGACTAGGACAAAGGAATCACACAAAAGCTTTTGGACAGAGAAAAGAGCAAAATAAATATTTCACCTGAATCTTTGGCACCGAGTACAAGTTGACAGCCATCGAAAGCAGAATCTCTGGATCACAATTCACTTTATTCTAAATCATTTCCTTAGTGTTTCCCTTATACACGCATAGAAAACCCGAAGTGAATGAACATCACGGGATTCATTGTACAGGTACCTCTACAAGAGGATGGAAGTAGAAATACAAATTCAAACTCTTTAAAACTTCCTTAATATCTGAGTTTCCAACTTGTACCGGCAAATATAGGAATAAATAAATAATAAATTAGTAGCCAACAGGATACATATCACACATCCACACAGCACTGACAGCAATGGCAGCCTCTTCAGCTATACTTTTGACACAAGAGAAAAGCACAGCATCAAAAGCCGAAGAAGCTGAATGTCTGTGGAAATCACTGTCTTGCTTTACATAAATAGGACACAGGATTGTGTCAAGGGAATGAGCTTTGTCTGGATATAGTAGTGAATCGAAAAAGCACTACAGATATGCCCAGTGGAAAGAGACAAGAGAGACTGAATTGAGTAAACTGTTGTATGTGGAGCAAAAAAATTCCTTTGTGACCACTTAAAATCGAAACAAAAAGCAAACCCCACCCCTAGAAGGAAGGGGAATCTCACTAATATCTTGAAATGGACAATGTGATGATATAACACGCTATCTGGGGTAGAGAAAAAAAAAACAACTCTTAAAGGTCCAGCCAGCCTATTATGGCCAATCCATTTTGATATTGATATCAAAACCCTATGTACCTGAAACATGTGCTGAACAACATGAAACTGGACACCCATCACATCAATGAATATTCAGTCAATATCATAAAATGCTTCAATGAGTGAACAACATAACATCAGAGAACATAAAAATTGCATTCATTGCATAAATTATAACTACTACCTCGCCAAAGGGATCATGTGTGTGGGATGAAACAAAACATCAATGCAACATTTTAACTATCCAATGAGAGCAAAAGGCAAGGCAGTGACAAGAGATACAGTACAGCATACCAAGAAACATGGAGAGTGATCTTAATAGCATTGATTTGACAAAGTGACTGAGAAGTGCAAATACTATCAAAGGGCACACAATGCCCAGGTAAGAAAAAACAATCTAATGATAACCTCATTTTTGGGTAGACCTGTAAGTGTGAGAGTTATGTGGTGGAAAAAAAAAGCAAAACTATCTTAAATATTGGCGTTTGTGGACAATTGGGCAAAGAAAACAAAACCTTTGATGACATTGATACAGAACAGTGCTCTTACAAAAATACCAAAGCACCAGAGCAGAGCTTACATGCAGATGGAAAATGGGCAATGAGAAGAGTATTTAAATCTATGGCAGGTATGGATCACTTGATACATATGTTTCAACAACAAAAAAAAAAGAAAGAAGGACCACCCAACTCATACTAATGTACATGACTTAAATGTACTAAATGACTGGACTAGAAAGAAAAAAAAATGTACATGATGACAAATTAGAAAAGCATTGCTCCTCTTCCCTTACAAGCAATATTTTGATCCAAAATTATGATTTTTTGCCTTTATAATGAGTATTGAATATGTCAATCTGATGGCCCAGTTAAGTACTTGACATTGATATTGAGCACTTTTATGCATGCTGAAGAAGAAAAAAAAAAGCCACAAATCCCCTACTTGCATAAATTATATTAATGAGTACTTTTGTGAATACCCGATTGAAAAATAAAACATCCATTACTGCTTACAAAAGGGTCATGGGAGGAGACAACAACAAAAAAAAAGGGGGGGGGGGGGATCTAGAGAGTTGTTTCCAGTGAGTTTCGGATGCGGGGCAGGACCTTTGATAGGGTTGTGGTTCACCATGACCAAATGGAAGCCTGAATACGAGATTATACGATTGGAGGCACACGTTGGGATGGGGTGGGGGAGAAAAGGGACTTGTTATTGAGACGTTGTTCCATCTGAGTCCATGTTTAACTGGGGTAATGGTTGGAATGTAACAAAACAAAGTTATTTTCTTGAACAAGGTTGTACCTGAAGATGCAACTGTTTGGCTATAGCAACAAGTTTTAACAAGATTTTTCAACTCAACAATTGGAAAGTGGGATGGAAGAGAAGAAAAAAGATGAGATTTGAGGAGAAAACCAATGGAGCATGATGGCGAACTAAAGCATACATATATTATATTTATATCAGATAACCTGCATCAATCACCCCTCTAATCCAGCACAAGAAAGATACTGGCCTAAGGTGACAGAGAAGACATTTACTCAAACACCTGTTAGCATGATGGTTGTGATAAGGAATGAGGTGGTGAGCAAAACAGATGTGTAAATCGGCTTTTTTGATTCCATTCTTTAAGTGCTGCTTTCAACAAGGATGACAATGGAAGGTAGTTGGATTGATTGAATGGATTAATAAAATGGCACTTTATTTAAAAGGGCGGGGAAAATGCAACTTATAGCAAAAGTAGAAACATGTGGCGAGTCAACACGGGTCCAGGTGCTGGACTTTAAGGGATCTTTAAAGTACTGATCATACTCCACAGTAATGAAGATATGGAAAAGGGGGCGGGAAGTTTGATTTAAAAAAACAAACAAACAAACAAAAACCCAAAGTCATGGCCAAGTTGATGATTACAGAAAAAATAAAAAAAACAAAACGGTAAAAAGAGTAATGCTTGCAGGTGGACAACAATAATGCAAACAGTAGTTGTTTAACATCATAGCAGTATGATAGCCCAGTAGGGCAAATCAGCCACTTAACAGAACTATTTAAGACAGCTGTGGTTTGACAACTTTTATGTTGAGCACACAAAACAGTGCAATATAAAAAATAAGATATCTGTCGGTCAAAGAAGAAAGGTAAAAACATTAACAAAAAAAAACAAAAAAAAAAGAAATAAAAAGCCACATAAATTCAGAAAATATTATCTGTTGATAAATACACTATGATACCTAAAAATGCAACAGTATGAAATTTAAATTCCAACAAAGAAAAGTCCAACAATCGAGATCTGGATATAAGTGCTTCCCAAAAATTACGCCAAAAATATAAAAAAATGTTTAAGAAAAAAAAATCGACTTAAACAGTTTCTGAGCCTATCAGCACAAAGAGAGGACAAATCATTTTTTAAAAGGACTCATTTAACTACATGTATTTGAATAGTATTCTTTCTGTCTTCAAAACAAGGCCATGCTGCATTTAGAGGAATTCAGCTGTAACAAGGAAGACCATAACAGCAGTCCTCTTTAAACTTTTCTCCTTAACACCTAAAGAAAACAATTGAGCATTCTGTCATTCTACTCAGAAGAAAAAAATATAAAGAAAAGGAAAGCAGCAGCAAAAAAGGAAACACCTCACAATATAAGTATTATAAATCGAAATGCAACCAAAAAAACATAACAAAACAAAAAAGCTTCATAATTAAAGTCAATAATATACTCTCAAGTTCGTTATGTTCAATTACATTTTATAGTCTCATTCCACACACATTCTGCCTTGGCACTTTACTTCTATATAATGATTCCTTTTACTGACGAGTGATTGAATCACATCTTAAAAGAATTATCAGTATCAGATTTATACTGATTAATAATTCATATGATATTCATATAGCCTAATGCTTATGCTCCTTTCACGAAATGTATCGAGAGAAAAAAAATGAAACTATTAAAAAGTCATCTCCTTCTCATGTGTTTGTTTTGTATTTGACCTGAGGTACAGTTGTATCATCACAATGCGGACTAGAAATTTAAGAAACAATTCTGTGAATGGGACATCAATGTAAGCCATCACAAATGTCCGAAGGAGAATAAACCATATAAGTATTCAATGATATTTATCATGTACAGAGCAGAAACAGCTAAACACCACAACTCTAAAAGGAACAAATTAAATAAAGCAAAGTACATTTCAATGAAATTTATGAAAAAGCACAACATCTAACAAGTGAGTTATGAAAATGAACTGTACAGGGGTTATCAAAGATCATAAAGGTAACAAGAATAATGACAGTAAGGCAAAACCATTTGTACAGGGGAGGGGGGAGAGGGGGGGTTAAGTAAAACACCTCTGAATCAAAATGCGAACATTTCATCTCAGCAAGCACAACTTTGTGGAGGTCAGGAAACAAGCAAGATGAATTCACTTTAGACTTCAACAAGGTGATATCCATGTCAAAAGACATTACATCAGCTAGGTTCATCAAATGGTTGTGTCAAAAGAAAGAAAAAAAAAGGGAAAAAGGAGAAACAAGCAAACACTACTTAAAGACACAGTGGCTTTGTTGTTGTTGCTCTCTTACTTTTACATAAATCAAGTCAATTATTTTACAACAGTAACCAGCATGAGATCATGGAAGGCAAGGGGAAAAAATGGTTCATTTAGATTACTGTATGTGCAATACAGCTGTGTGATTTATTCAGATGACCATAAAGGCAGGGTGCCACATTGGAGCTCTTATGTCAGTTTTCAGACCAGTCTCTAAGAATGGCATCTACTGCCCAGACCTAGGATTAACCAGTGTAAATGTAGTAAACAACGGATAACTAGTAAAAATGTTTAGTAGTAGATCAGACTGCATTAAAAGAAAACCTCTATAAGGTAATAGACATAACAAAGCAGATCTCAAATAAATAAAAAATCCTAATTGATAACATGCTGGCACACGATGGTGAAACATGACAAGAGCATGGAAAAAGAAAATCTTAAAAGATGCAAATACATTCATGAATAACTTGCCAATGGTATCATCATTAAATTTTGCTTTTCAATCAAAAGAAGCCACACTAGGCTATTACTAGGTCAAGAGAATGCAGTCAGAAAGTAAAAAAATGCATAACGAGAAAACAAATGTCTTTATCATATGGGTTTGAGAAAATGTAATGAAGATAAAACAAGTCAAGATCTAGACAGGTGCATCATGAAAAGACAGTCAAGTTAAAATCTGTTGTTCATAAGTATATAAGTTACATTGTGGTGCTGAAGAGAACATCTTGTCAAGAGAAAACTCGGTTAAGGATGGATCTGTACATATACCATTAAAAATTACTTTTAAATAAAAATTAAATACTTTAGACATATGAGCTATTTGTTCAAACTTTAAAAGTCTTTGGAGTAAATAGAAAGGGCCTCTAAAAATGTTTTCAACTAATGTAAATAATTCCTTCAAAAAAACAACAAAAAAGTATGAGAAGGTGAAAGATGGAAAGAAATCAAGTGGGGCGAGGAGGTGGGTGACAAGAGAAAGGAAACCTGGGAGAAAGACCAGATAAAAATAAAATGTGAAATTCGTGTTGGTGCATCCATAACTCCCTTCTTGTTCTTTCTTGATCATTTACAAGAAAACTGATGGAAAAGCCGTCTTAAACAGCCTGTTCCTTTTTTAGAGTCAGCATTCGGTGAAATAGTAAAGGGACAGTGCAGGGAGAGGATATGACAGACTTGATTAAAAAATGTTGACCTTCAGGATTTGTTTGCAAATCCAGTAGATGACAGGTCTGTTTTTAGAATCAGAACAGGCACTTAAATACTCTGGAATGATTTTTGACAAAATGACCACAACTGAAAACTGTCTGAAGAAATGAAAATCATATCTGATGGGCTGAGATTGGCATGAACAGCTTTGTATTTAAGGATCCTTCTAAATTTCTTAGGTTGAGCCGAGATAACTTTAAGAAAGCCTTCAATATTTTACAAGAGTGAAAAAGAAAACATAGGCAAGCCAAGTAGTTTGACAGAGGGTGAAAATAATGAACAGAAAAGAAGTACTGTTTGAATTTAACAAAGACAAGATAAGACTTGTTATGAAATGTGATATTAAAAAAAAAAGTAGCAAGAAAATGGCCATATCTGAGTGAGAGAAATAAAAATGATAATTCTAAAAATTGTGCATAATAACCAAATGTAATGAGAGAACTGGAGGATGGAACAAAATCAATTTGATGGCTTTCAAAATTAAGATTATATTGCATAATGAGAGGAAAATATTGCTCAAATCAGGAATTCCATTTGGGAAAATTATAGTCATGGCACATCAAATAAGAAATTTAATTGGATATATTATAATACAAAATAAATAAACTTCATATTATCACCTAGTCCAAAAGAGGGAGGCTGGTGATTTCCATCCAAATGATTCAATCAGCAATTTCAAGTGAACTGCTTTCAAACCCAAACCCTCAAGCAACATTATGGTAGATAAAAACCAAATGCAGGTGAATATGAACTAATAAGGAAACTGGGCAAGCTTTAGAAGACTCAATAAATAATGGAATATTTACTCTTACCAACACAGATATGAGGTAACCATTTATGACTGGATGAAATCACAAAATCAAATAATTTGTAAAATCAACACAATAAATATACTTATATCATATAATGTAGACATAATATGTTCATATATGTATCATTGTAATGCCTTCAATTCCAATCAAGACAGACATAGGCCCAGATTTAAGATCATCATTTTTTTTTCAAACAACAAGCAGTGAAGTATTATGCATTAAAAGCGGTTTTAAAGCAATGCTAGGATATAGGACACTTAAGGTAAGTGCCTTTGGACAATTTGTCACAATCAGATTTCATTCAATATGGCTTATGATTTTAAAGAATGGAAGAATAAATAAAAAAAAAAAAAAAAGTCTGCAACACTTTATAATTTATAGGTAATAAAAAAAAATGTGTTACAAATGACAATCTAAGAAAATACATTTTTAAACATGTGAGATATCGATGAGTAGCGATACGAACACGGGCAACCAAAATGTTAAGAACCAAAATCATTAAACTTGCATTTATTTCAAAACAGATAACCCCATTAACAACTGAGCAAAAATGCAAACCATATGTAAATGATTTGCATTCAAGTGAGATTTCACTTAGTGTACCATGACAGAACCCTCCCACAGAGAGTCATACACACACAAAATTATGAGGCTAGAAAGAGCATTTTTGAAACTCCCTCTAACATAATGATGAGTGTCAAGTATACACACAACCTAAAAAATTTGGACGACTGTCAACTAACTTAAAACCAAGCAGAAGAAAAAACACCAAGATACACTCATTTCATACAAATATTTATACGCAGACTGAGGAATTAGAAACTAAAAATCCATTATCAAATACTTTTCAACAATAAGTATACTATAACTGAGGTATTCTGGAGATGATATAATATAATCTAGCAACAAGAGTCTCAAAATGACTAGTAGATCAAATTCGACTTACACAACCACCCCCTAAACCAGGGAGCTGTACAATTTTGTTTAGGCTTTATTCATTAGGGGGCTTTTGGCATCTCAACCACAAAAATTCCAAACAGCTACTCAAATGAGACAAAGTATTAACACTGGCATTTTTTGAACACGCCACCAGGTTTATGAAAGCCATTATTCAACAAGTCAACAATTTAAATACCACCACAGGAGGAACAAGCAACAACATGTGCGAGTTGTGAGTGAGCTTCAAGAAGTGTTACAAATTTACCCAACACTGTTAACATTCCATCCCAACTGGCCATAACTATATGCAATAAATTTGATTTCTTCTTTTTTTTTTTTTAAAACAAGGAAAGTGTGGAAAAAAAATTATAAAAAAATACTAACTCACAACAACATTATTGTGGAAGGTTAATAAAAAAATACACATCAACATGACAAGGAAGAAAGAGAAACAACTAACAAAAAACAAAGTGCCATAATGTGTTGAACAAACAAACTCAAATTATGAGCTCATATAAACATGACGGTCAAAAGATACTCTCAAGATGCATTAGAAGTACATGGATGAATTATTACCATTCCCATTGCTGTTGTTACCTCGACCCCGTCTGCTGTTGAATGAATGACCCATGGAGCGAAGAACATTGGAAGACGGGGGTGGGTGCTGAGCATTGGGGTCATAGTTGAAGAAGTAGACATTGCAATCCTTGGTGGTGAGCATGAGCTCTAGGCTGGATGGATGCACTGCTACATTATGGCACTGGGCATGCTTGGTGATGGATTCAAAAATGTGCATGACCTTTCCATTCAAGTCAAAAACAGTGATGTTGAATGTGTTGTGATTGTCAGTGACCACAAGCTGGTTCAAATAGTTGATGGAGACGCCAATCGGGAAGTAGGTGACACTTTCAAAACCAATCTTCATGATGAATTCAGCTTCGTAACTGAAGACCTGGACACAATGCCCTCTGTTGTCACTGATGTAGATTCTGTCTCCTTTGGCCGCGACATCATTGGGAAACTCAAGATCCTTGGTCAATGAGTGAGAGACAAGGAAGTTGCCTTCTTGGTCAAACATAACCAGTTTCATGACTTTGCATTCAACAACGATGATGGTTCCATGCTCATCAACAGTCACTCCACGGGGATGTTGCAAAATGTTGCCTCCAAAACAGCGCTTAAATTCACCATCAACTGTGAAGATCTGAATGTCATGACTTGGTGGGCGTTCAGTAGCAACTATGTTCTGAGTGAGTGGGCAAATTGCTACTCTGTTAGGGAAATACAAATACCCTTCCTGGCGAGTGAAGCCTTTATTGCGGAGACCACCGTTTCGATGATCCTGGTCTTCAGCAAGTGGTGGCAGATTGGGTGGCTGGCCAATGGAGCGAACATACTCATGGTTAGCATTGTAATAGACAATTCTGTGATTATTTGTGTCACAAATGACGTAGGATCCATCCTTCAAATATGCCTGACCACTTGGTTCAGTGAAAGCATAATCCCCCCTTCCATATTCTCCAAATACATGGATGTATGATGTTCGGGTACGGCATCTGTTGATGTTGGGGATAAAGGTTCCGCTCTTCCTGTCTCTTTCACTTGCATTGTTCCAGGTGGAAATGTTCATGATCGACTCTGGGGCTGAAGACCAACGCTGATAATTGCAATCAGGATTTTCAGTGGGATTAGTGTAGTCCATGAAGTTGCGGCTCCTAGAGTCTGATCTGGGCATCTGAGAATTTGGAATGACCTTGTATTCGACATCATTGATCTTGTAGGAAATGTTGAGGAAGTTGTCATGGAGAAGCTCACTTGTACTGGGAAAGTTGGGGTTGAATTTAAAATCTACATTGATTCCATCTTGACATTTCAGAGTTTCAGAATACAGTGCTATAAGCCTCTTGTATGTTGTTTCCATTACACAAAGATTTTTCATGACATGTGTTATGTTCCCTCCATCTAGTGTTCTTGAATTGAACTTTGCCATCCCTTCTAAACCAGTGGCCAAATCTGAAAAGGTTTTAACCATTGAAGAAACCTTGGCATCCATCTGAGAGTGGGCATTCTCTACTTCTTCCATGGCTGAGGCTCTGCACTGATCGACAACATTTTTAATGTAATCAGCAAATTCATCAATCATCCTTTTCAGGTGACGTTTCTTTCCATCCATCGTTGAATTCAGGTCAGGAAATCGCTTCATTGTATCAACTACATCTGAGTATTTGATAAAGGCATCTTCATTCCAGTTTTGTAACCTTGGAGCAACAATGTTAAAGGCTTCTTGAAGATCATAATTGCTATTGCCAGCATGCATATTTGGGTGCACATGATCTGGCAAACATTCCTTGCAAATCATAACTTCACAGGTGACACAATACTTGTCCTCAGCCTCAGAGGGATGTTTCTCACACATAGGTTTGTAGTCCCCATTATGCAGAGCAACTTTGGTTATGGGCTTGATCTGGTGACCTTGAAAATGAATCATATTTTTGTGTCCATCATAACACTCCATGCAAAGATATGCTGAGCAGACCAAACAACAGGAAGCAGCATCATGTTCCCTTGTACAGAGTGTGCATGTAAATGGAGAAAACTTCATCTTGACCATTTCAGAGCACATCTGATAATCTAGTCTCAGAGAGGTCGGGCCTTCAGCTAGAGTAGTTACATGACAGCATTTTTGACATGTGATGGCCTGGGTAGAGCGGTCAAATTTTTTCACCATGCATGGGAAGCAGAAAACATGGAGACAGTCGAGAATATGTGGCCACTTAAAAATCTTGTGGCATCCTTCACAGGTGATTTTCTGCACATCAGTATTGGGATTATGAGGGTTGTAACTTTGCCATGGTTGAGATGGGGGAGGCATGCTAAAGTCTTGAGAGTTGAAGCTAGGGGTAGCACTTGCACCAGCATTGGGATAATAGCCATTGTTTTGCCTGCCATTGGTGGACATTGGAGAGTAGAAATTTTGAGAACTAGAGCTAGCAAAGTTGGTTTGTTGACTAGCATAGAAACCATTATTGGGCATGTTGATTGGTTGCTTCCCAGTAAATGAAGCCGTTATATTTTGAAACTGAGTGGTGATGCTAGCACTGATGCCAGTCATGGCAGGACCAAATAATTGTTGAGCGCTTCCAAATGATGGCAACGAAGAACCAGTGCCAGAGGTACCATTGCTGGTAAAGGATTTGGGGGAAGTAAATGATGGACCCCCTTGGCCCACATTGCAGGAAGAGGGATGCTGGTGTTGTTGGTGTTGATGCTGGTGTTGATGTTGATTTTGATGGTGGTGTTGTGTCAACAAGGCATTATCCATGGAAGCTAGGGAAAATACATCATGGTTGCGATCAAAATCTATCTGTGAAGCTGCATAGCCTGATGTCAGACCACCATCATTAAGCAAACCACTTAGCTCTGAATCATTGGAAGCTGTTTGAGGTGCAGGAAAAGGGCCAACAGTTGTTCCAGTGATAGGGCGACCATGTCCTGCAAAGTCAATGAATTTTGAAATGTGAGAAAAGCGCACAAAACATAAGATTTTTGTGAAGCATGATACCAATTCAATGAGGAAGATGGTGTTGCATACAATGGAAATGTCATTGTGGGATTTCAATACAATGGAAATGACACTAGGGAATTTCAAGTCAATATAAATTACTGATAAGTATAATCTTTTAAAGCTATATATATATATATATATATATATATATATATATACATTTCTATCTTGCAAATATTAGCCATAGTATATCCTGAATTAATAAACGTAACAGCTTTAAAAGGCCATTTACAAAACAAAATACAACAAACTTAGCTGGTGAAGTTTTTGAAAATAATTCCTAACCAAAGTATTATTAAGAAAGAGGCAGTTACTTTTATAATTCATCACAGTTTCATTCAGGAGACCTGGGATTGCTGTTTTCTTTTTCTTGGATGAAAAGAGCAAAATGACTAAAAATGTGGCTGATGTTTAGAAAGAGAAAAACATACTGTGTGCAGTTGGCAATCCCTGAAAGGCTGAATTTTGGGGTGAAACAATTGATCCTCTCATAGGAAAACCAAGGGCTAAAGCATCAGCTCCATCGTGACAGGGAGTAGGCAGTGGATTTATCTGAGAAACAAGCTCTGTGGACGGGGTGACTGGAGTGGAGAGTCGGGACTGCGTTTGTCCTTGAGAATCCAACAGGTTTTGGGGGTTCTGGTGACAAAGCAACAGTGCAAATTTTTATTTCACTGGTGATGATGTGGAACTTTGCACATGAGAAGTCTTCAAAAAAGTATTCTTTGTGAAATGCAAAAAGTTACTCCATGATGTAGGTATATTCAAAGAACTTGTTTTTATTCTAACTTGACTCAGTGGATGTCTAGCTTTACTCAGGGACCTTCAAATATATGAGAAATGAGGTATGATCCTCTCTTACCAATATACAGTCTAGTCACACAAACCCTGAATTCAATCATTTGAATACAGAAGGCAGCCTACTGAACGCCCTGTGACATGTTGCATCTGCTGAGTCTGTGTTATTACCACTGGAGCCTCACATTAATCCGAACAAACTGACCAGCAACAGATTTTGTCACTATTTTCTAGTATCTAATCCCAAATTCATGATTCCCATTCGAAGAGCTGATCTGTTGACTGATCCATGTTTGCCTCATTAATCTGACCTTGTTCTCCTCATCAAAGGCAAACAACATGTTTCCTGGTCTTCTACAAGTTAGTAGGCACAATTGCACCACTTTTCACACATATCCAGACAGTGGGTCATTGTGACATACCCCAAGTCTGGACATCTAATCTAAGTTAATCTAACTGGTGAACTTTTTTCACACCCAATATCTCCATGCAGTGACTTTTGTGGCTAAGTGGTTTAAGTACTAATCCAGTAAAGCAAACTGCAATGGTTCGATTCCCTCTGGAGCAGAAAATTTTTACTTAGTATTAATTTGGGAATTTCGTTTCTATTTTGGTATCTGTTTCGTTTCTATTTTGGTATCTGTTTCTATTTCTTTTTCGTTGGCCTTGGTTTAGTTTACCCTCAGGCTAAATATTTTTCTGATAATTTTTCGAGCTAGCTTAATTTTGACAATTTCATTCTTATTTTTCCTGGGCGGTGTGGGGATTAATAATAATAATAATGATTATTTGTGATTACTTCGGTTTTGTTGTTTGTTTGTTTTTTCAATTATCACTTGGAATTCATAATCAGGGCATGCTTGTAAGATGTCAGGAGGAGAGATAAAAAAAAAAAAGAAAAGAAAGTTGCCTACCACTCCATTTTCTTTTTCAGGTGTTTCTTTGCCATCCATGTCCAATTGCTGCAATACTTGCTGAGCTGGGCCTTCCAAAGTGGAAGCAGTTTCCACCTGTGATACAGAAGGCAGCCTATTGAGTGCCCCTTGACGTGTTGCATCTGCTGAGTCTGTGTTATTACCACTGGAACCTCCTGATGACACAGATGATGAGCGACTACTACGTCTGTGCTCCCCAATAACACCATGAAGATCTAAAATGTGGAAATGGAAAAGATAAGAAAAATTATGAACAATGTTATGGATCAGGGA
>JBCHJU010445436.1:0-13194 GCA_039654505.1 Plocamopherus imperialis
TTTGGTCCTGTTTTATACAATTTTTCTATGTTTTATTTGTTTTCATTCCTAATTTTAGAATCTACAGCCTTTTCAATGAATGCTATACTTTTGTAGAGCAAAAATAAATTGCATTGCACGATTCAGTATTACTGTACCAACTTTAATCAGCAAAATGACCACTAAAAATTGTTTGCCTTGGTGCCTTGGCAAATTGCCTCGTTGCCCTCTGATTTTGTGCCCCCCACCGAGGCAATTTTTGCTTGCCCTCCTGAAAACCTAATTCAAGCCCTGTATATATCTAAGCATTCTAATGCCAAACATGCATTAGATGGACCTATCCCCTTTGATGACTATCTAAATTAGTCTGACATCATTGATTGTCTGTTTCAAGGTAAATGTATGAATTCTTCTACGTCAGTGATGTTCATGATTTTGTTTGAAATGAAATAGAAGAATTATAACTAAAAAGAAGCAAACAATCGGTATTTTCCCAACCGCCGACTTTGCTTTTATCGATGAAATAGCCGACGGCTTTTACTCAAGTACTTGTAATATATTCAAGCTACTGCGTAAGGTTTTGCTTTCATGAATATTTTAATTTTTTTAGGCTGCTCCGGAAAAGCGAGTAAATAAGGTTAGACTCGTCGAAATCTTTATTTCCAAGTTCTACTGTATACCCATTTTCAATTGTAGGTAGTTCCTCATGTTAGCCAAAAGGTGAATAAACAGTTTTTATGAAAAGTTCTCCAGAGATGAATAGAGGTGTTAAGACAAATCAGTGTGGAATTTGTTAAAGAACAAGTAGGAACAGTTGCTACTTATTCCTGACAGAATGTTATTTTTTCTTCTTCCAGTCATCAATGCCCTCGTGGACTTGATCCAGGAACCAGAGCCAGAGCATCCACTGCGTGCAGATTTAGCAGAAGAGTTCTCAAAAGATAGGAAAAAATTTAACAAAAATGCTGAGGAGTATACAAAGAAGCATGGTGAAAAGAGGCCTGCTGATTAATGTAATGATTATTCGAAAGAAAACTTTCACAAGAATGTTCTTGTGAGAGACTATTCAATATGAGTAAATGTTCTGTTAGTGAACATGTTTTTGTATTTGAGAAGAGAGTAAGAGTGCAAGTGGGGTTGCTTATTGGTCTGAATGAAATTAAATGCTTCACATCATATACATCATGTATATGGGCATGATTGGACACGTTTGATTGTGGACTTTATGGGCTATGTTTTATGTATTATGTATATTATAATCCTATTATATTTAAAACTTGACATATTTGACTTTTCTTTGCTCTGCAATGTATGTTTAGATGATTGCTACAGAAAATCAAACCAGCCACTTACTTTTCATCAGAGGACAACTTTTGGATAACAGTAGAAGGAAACGGAATTGAAATATTTCAGCTTGATGGGGAGGTAGTTAGCTAGGGAATGGAA
The DNA here is from genome assembly GCA_039654505.1 of Plocamopherus imperialis. Taxonomy (NCBI): domain Eukaryota; kingdom Metazoa; phylum Mollusca; class Gastropoda; order Nudibranchia; family Polyceridae; genus Plocamopherus; species Plocamopherus imperialis. Next base: position 1,426 of record JBCHJU010445436.1, read on the forward strand.
GTTGTTGGTCCATCTCAAGATGTGTAACAATCATACTTACTGTGACAACCTTCTAGACAGTATTCCCTTTCAGACTTTCGCCAGATGTCTAGTGTACCATAGTGTTTACTTTTACTGTAGATTTTATGAGAGGCACAATGAAGGGTTGTCAGCATTCATGGAGACATGGAGAATCCATCTCCTGCGCAAAATGGAAATGGTATCTCCATGTGGAAAATATCTGTAACAACCCTCTTTCTCCATTCTGACTGGGAAAGGGATGCATGTGTAAAGAAGGAAAGGAACCTATGGAATTGATTTGCAATACAACAAATGAATCTCTGTTTTAGTTTTCATGCATCGCTGAGGTCCAAACAGTGATAACACTAATAGATGTACTAATATCACACTATCAATGCTATTACTTTTTGAAAAAGAACATGTTTTTTGATAAGTGAAACATATTAATATTGTATTATGTGTGACATTTCACCCGAAGAGCTCAAATATAATATCTTTTTTCCCCCGTTTTTCCACACGTAAAGAATAGTGTCTCAAAATGTCATTTAAGATATAAGCCCATAGGGGCACTGTAGTAATTTAGGTAGTGATGTTTCTAAAAAAAAAAAAAAATTCAGTACTATTGCTTCCTGTATTTTTAGAATTATTTTGACATGTTATGTAAATTTGCAAGAAATACATATATATACTGTGTATGTGAATAGATCTTCATCTATTATCTATTAGTTCCTTTGACTTGTTGAAACCTGCTCATCAAAGGCATATTTCCTTATAATTTTGTAGTATGCCAGTGTATGAGTCACATTTATAATTCTTTGCTTCCAACTCTTAAATTTGAAAGATGTTATTATGTAATGTGAGCACATATATATATATATAATTTATAGAAGAGGAGCTTTTTTGACTATATCAATAAAATAAATTATTTGGAGACTAGTAGTGAGTCTTTTTGAGTTCCATTGTAATTCCTTTGTCTACATACATGTATATAAACCGGTATACATATTTTGACATGAAGGACACCATTACTGTGTATCAATCATCATTCTCCCCTTTTTGGAGGTGGTGGTTTGTGCTCAGAAAGTTAACTTTTCTGTTGCATTGATCACCAAGTCCCTTTGACAAAGCATTACATTCGAGTTTACAAAGTTGGCCTCCTTGCTTTGTTGGATCAAAATATTCGTGGCCAGAATCCTTGTTTAACCATTTCCTTTTTCTTTTTGTGTTAAATTAAATCATTTTGTTCTGATCATTTCTTTAATTACTGTTATTGCTGTCAAGCTTTTTTACCTTTTATTATTTTACTTTATATATATATGCGTATGGCTGTTGCTTGCACTATACATCTGCACAGAGAAAGACCTCATGTTGATTCTGGTGTTTATTATTGTAATGTTAATGTTCCTTATTTGCTCTTTTTAAGCAGTGGTTTTTATAATGTCTGTCTAAACATTTGAAAATTATCTGAACTTTTTTTTCAATGATCCCCCTCAGACACTTGAATAAATTTGCAATGAATTGAAAGCAATGCCCCAGTCTTTTTTTTAAAGTTTTGTTTCTTCTGTCAATCTATAACTATAATGATAATAAGCAAGCATGGTCTATGGTTCGTTCTTTCTAACAAGCAATACTTGTCTGCACGCACTGACAAATTTATTGTTGTTTTTTTTACTGTACAACAAGCATTGCCGAAACTGCATGAATTCAATTCAATGCACAAACACAGTACATGTAGACCAATATGACTATGGGTGTACATGTATTGACATGTTCATGTTAGTAATTAGGGATTCATGTGCCATAAACGGGAGTCATTGACATTGCTGTAAAATTAGCCAGACCACTGACTTATGTTACTTATCCTACAGTTTCTTGATATTGGAGAATTTTTGGTTTGTTTCTGCCCAAGGTTGAGTGGACTGAGTAGGAAAGGCAGGCCAGCACTCCGTCATATTGCGGTGTTAATAATAAATTAATTAATTGATTAGGGACCAGACAGGGCTTGCAATAGAATAGAACGGGGGTAGCCATCAACAAATAATTATTACTTGTAGTCCTCCCTATGGTACTAGTACATGTACAATGTGTTAAATAAGACATTTGATTTTGCTGAGTGCAGTGAAGCAGTTTAGACTGACAGTATGGCAGCATTGACTGAATCGACTGTCTAGACAAGTGAATCTAAACAGTACAGTGTAATTGTTGATTTGTCAGCTTATGTGTATTATGGAATATGAAGTGATATAAATGGGTTATTATTAATAGTATCTCCCTTTTCTTCTTTTCTTTCTCTTCGGTATTATAAGTTATATGGTTTTGTTAGAAGTTAGTGCACAACTATACAGTACAGTATTACTACGTCGACATCCGATAAGTCAACATTCTTCCCCCTTCTTTTCTCTTAAGTCGACAGGAATAGCTCCGAACCGATAGGCTCATCATGAGTTTCAGGGCCAAACCATGCGCATGTGTGAAAAGAAGGATAGAGAGGCGATTACTAGATCTACAGTTGATTCCACACGCTTGATTTAGTGTAGAAGAAAATTAAGAAAAAGCATGCGGCCCTGCAAGACGAGCATGGGGTGGGTAGGGTTGGCGAGGCGAGCGAGTGGATGGGGATGAAAGGGAATAAGGAGGATTGGTGAGGTGGCGTGTGGGAGGAATGGCGAGGCGAACGGGTGGTTGGGGGTGAAAGGGCATGGGGTGGGTAGGGGAGGGAATCGCAAGGCACTCGGATGTTCGTTCCAATGTCTTTTTTTATCATATTAATACATGTATATTGTAGTAGGCTATAGAGTAGAGTGTCAAACAGAAAAGATGCTGACCACAGCACATGTAGGTCTAGTGTTCTTATCATATTAATATCATATTGTAGTAGGCTATAGAGTAGAGTGTGAAAAAAAAGGAAAAGATGCTGACCACAAGTGTGTAGGTCTAGTATGTGTTGTGCGTTTCGCGAGCTTGGGCTGGCCTATTACGGTGTTGAGTAAACTAAAAAGTACTGTACACGGCAGTGTCCCATGTTCCTCTTCAAATCTACTGCATTCTCTTAAGTCGAAGTGATTTCGAAAGTCCCAGCATTGTCGACGTATGCAGTTTCTACTGTACATGCCATGTGAATTAAATGTAAACAGGTTTACACTTCAGAAACAAAGATGTAATAACAATAATAAGAGAAGTGTGACTGTTTTTATTTACATTTATATGAAAGATTTATTGAGAAATAGAATCCGTCCAATATCATTTCTTCGATTTCATGATTCATCTTTTCCGCAACATGCATCCCACAGAAAAATGAAATCCTTGGTCATCTTGTTTCGATTGTTCTCAACTGTTTCTTTCTCATTTTCTTGATCTTGGATGTATCTTTAATCTGCAAGAATGTGTAAAAAACAAAAATCAGTTAACACAGCAGCCGTTCGTATAAAGTCAGTTCAAAGAGTCATATTTCTATAAAAACAATACATACATGTATTGTCATATTTCAACACTACGCAGATCATACAGTGGAGTCTGTTAAGATACATTTTCGGTTAATATAAACTTTTTCATTGGACCAAATTTTTTCTCTCTTTGCCAATTCTAACGAAAGTACAGTTAACATGTATAAACTATAATAAACACCCTCGACCCACGGCCCACTGAAGATAAACTCGACAGCTACTGCAGTTATACATCCGTAATGTGTTACATGAAGCGGACAGTGACAGATCAGATCTATCAGTTTCTGAATAGGACGTTAGTCTATTGCAGAATACTTTCCCAGCTGAAGCTGTACCCATTCTCACCTGAGCCGAGAGAAGCAACGGGGGTAGATTTTCTCGCTTAAGGAAAAAACTTGACACTCAGAGCTTTCCTACCCGGTCCGTGGTCCAACGCTCTACCGCAGACGACAGCAACCTCCCCCCCCCCCCCCTCTCTCTCTGTGAGAAGGCTAGTAGTGTACAAAACTAAAACATCGAAAGCAAGTAATTGACCATTATCCATCAAATACAGTATTCGCCGAATCCCTGCATGCTCAAGGGAGTAACCAAAAAGTGCAGGAATCCAGTGTCATCAATAGTGAATAGTAAAAAATCGGCAACCGGGCTGCAGCATGCAGGAATCCGGCGAGTACAGTAATGAAAAGTCCATCTATCCAGTGAGTAGGACAACTTACCACTTGCACAACTTCTGCTTTTCGCTGATTTTCAGCCTTTCTTTTCTTGTTTTCTTCAGTTCGAAGTCTTTTGCGCTGTAAAAAATGGTAGCGATAATATTTTTTATCAAATGTACATATATACACAAAATGCATTGATCAACAGTTACACAACTTGATAAATGCCGGTGGGTTGAAAAGATTCATTTCAACAAAATGCAATTTATAAAAAATACAAAAACGCTTTCATCACATGATCACATTACAATACTATTACTATCACATGATAATATTTACAACACACAATGAAAGGACATAACATTTAACAAAGTGTGACACATTAGTGATTGATACATGCATTAGGCTTAACAGTCCCATCACAATCATCAAAACTACTAAAAGAACTTAAACTGAGCTCCCCTTGCAAAGCTGGCTGCTTACAAAGCAATGGTATGACCAATCCTGGAGTACGCTAGTCTTGTTTGGGACCCAAATACCACTGACGCTAGCAGGAAAATTGAAAGAGTGCAGAGCAGAGCAATACGATGGATGATCTCAAACAAAGACTACAGGGAGGATATAACCCAAACTGATATGGAGGCCCTTGGACTGACAGCATTGACCATCCGAAGACAACACGTCAGACTTGTCACATTTTATAAATCACACCATCAAGAAATCAATATAACATCAAATACCAAACCACAAATTTTATGTCGCAGACACAGCACACGTACCAGCCACTCTTCAACTTACGACATCCCGAAATGCAAAACTTCCTACAAACAATCAACTTTTTTCCCCAAAGCAACAAAAGAATGGAACAGACTGCCGGCCTATATTGTAGATGCGCGGAACTCAGCAATATTCAAGAATCTCATGCACATCCATACATCAGTGCAGCATATATCGCCGACATGATGGTGTTTGAACTCATGGAAGATGGACTTTCCCGTTTTTGTACGTCTTTGTTGTTCTTTTGTGTATTTCCTTGTTTTAGATGGTGAAACGAAGATATCTGAAAGACCTGCCTTGTTTTATCTGATTTCCTGTTGTTAAGGTAGAAATGTGTGTTTTGATATCTTTGCCAGAAAATACATGAATACTCCTTAACTAATGACAAACAGAATAAATATTTCGCTCACTTACAAAAACCAACAAACAAAAAACCCCCAACAATATTATGTTGCAGTGCCATGGCACTAGTCTCTTCCAAATGCGAGGTTGTACTATAATGTACATATTACAGAAACACGTTTGAGGCAGGGGGCTGTATTATAGCATATAGAAATCGATCTGAAACAATATATCTTGACTATTTCAATAGGCCCCATTGAGAATGTTTACAAACTTTTCAATTTATTACAACAGTGAGAAAGAAAAGACGGGGTCCATCGAGACTGGAATGTGGTAGACTGGCAACGAATCGCCTCGCCTGATCTTATAGGGAAGTATTGGTAAGAACGGTCTTATGTCATTGTGCGGGACGATTCGGTGCCACTATCCCGGCTTTTGTCTAATTGGACTCTGAATTTTCGCACAATTACTTTTTTGTCATAACCTAACAATTCTTCTCTATGTGTTCGAATTGCCTAGATCAATTTACGAACATAATTACACTTGAAGCGACTTAGCGTCTTCTGGGACTTTGCTACTGTAGCAGGATGGAAAGAAAATTATTATGAAGGAGTTTCAGGGGTTGGAGGATATTGCACTTATTTGTAATCACCAAAGCTTAAAGAAAGATGCATCTTCACATAATAACCACTATTTTTTAATGCAAAAACAACATAAAAGTCGCAGTTGCCAAAGTAAATCCCTTAACAAAATTAGACATAGAGGTTTAGAACACAACATCCTGGAATGTACGGTTGAAGGCAAAAAGAACTAGAGGGAGTCCCAGAAGGACAGTGGTCAAGGTTAATGGGCAAGGTTATTTACACTAATTGCCTCCGTTTGCCGCGCTGCTCTGCTGCTGGGGCTCGGAATTTGTTCAAAAACCAAAAGACAATTTTTTCCTTCGGGGATGAATAGAGTGGGATTTTTGTTGGTATTCGAAAGAATGGGTCGGAAGCGAGGAAGCTTGCATTGGACATAGGGGAATACAGTATATCTGGGCAGCTAGGTCTGAAAGGTAACTTAAAAGAGGACCCGATTAATAGGCAGGAATGGTGTGGTATACAAAGCCAAATGACCTATTCTCAAAAAGCAACTAGATCTAGTTCAAACATAACTTTTTTAAGTCGAATAATCACGGAGATGGTCGTCTAGATACTGCCGTTGTAGACGCATTCGTCAGGAATTCAATACGCCTGAGGCACAAGAGGCACATGTATTGGTGAATGATACAGAACTGACTATAATTCTAGGATCGAAATTTGCCAAGGTGAGGGCCGGTATGGTCTGCTCTTTTCGCTTTTAATCACCGTGTGTTCTTTTACGTGCGAGAAGGTACAGGGGACGTCATAGTTTATCGTCCGTCTCCAATGGAACTAGGCACTCATTCATCCTGCCTATCACAAGACGAGGAGGCGGAAAACCCCGAATAATTCGGATTTTAGATCAGGCCTGCACAGCGGGGGATCGAACCTCTGACCTTTGGCTTGGTGACCGAGTGGCCTAACCAATGAGCTATTCGACAACGTATTATTTAAAACTGCATGTTGGCTAAGTTGTTCCAGATATACATTTAATTTGTTTCATTACTGTAATATAATGTGTTGATATACATACTTATCTTCGTTATTATTGCTATTGTTATTATCATCGTCATCACTCTTCTTTCTCCTCATCGTCATCACTAATGTCATTCACCAATTAATTCAAAAGAAAAACCCAACAATGATCACCATAACAGTTATAAAAACAAAAACTTTGTTGAAAATATTTTCTCCTAGCAAAAATAAGTTTATTTCAACCAACGTCAACAATGTCACTTAACGCCATTGCAGGTCTGTTTAGTTGAAGGTCTAAATTTGCTAACATTTTTGTCTTCCAACAATCGTCACATGAGCAGTTCATATCACGACATGGTTTTTCAGCCCAGGATTTCTCCGGCCCTGTAAAAAAAAATAAATAAATAAAAAGATTTGTTTTGATATATCATACATGTTTAATAATAGTCACTTTCCTCCGACTCTACTTCTGTTGAACCATCCACTTATTTGCGGCGCTGCTCTACTCTGCGGCTGACGCTCGGTTTCGGTCAAAAATAAAAAAAGACAAATTTCTCTTCGGGGATTAAGATTAGTGTAACTAACTAAACTAACTACTCATTCACTCATTAATCGACACATCTATCAATCAGTCTATCTCTCTGAATTTTCAATCTTTCTTTTTCTTTCTTTTTCGTAACATTTCATGGTGTTGGATTATAACCTCGTTTTAGAAAATGAACAACGATGTCTTTGTATTAATCAAAAAGGTCAACTCACAAGTCGCAGATCTTAGGGCAGAGTATTCCGGACAAGAATGCGAAAGGTCCGAGGAGGGAGCCTGCAGCGACGTCACAGGTAGTCCCGCAAGCAGATCCAGATTCACCTGGCATGAGCATACCGGCAAGGGTTTGGGCAATTGATTGCAGGTTCACTGTGGTTAGAAAGAACAAAGCAAAATCCTATCAATAGTCAACTATAGCCATGGGTATATCTTTGAGCTCCCTCGTATCAATAACATGTTTACAAGAGTGTAATAGTCCGTGCCTTTTACAATATTGATGGTAATTTCATATTTATTTTACCCAATTACATTATACGTTCGAAATTGCACCGGGACCTTCCCGAGGAAGCATATCCGAAGAGCACTATTACTATTATTTTCCATCATTGAGTGGTCTTCTTTCGTGATATTAACATCCATATTCAATAAACAATGGTACCATAAACAACACCGAGCAGCAACGACATAGTGAAACATCAATCTAGGTATGTAGATCTAGATCTAGTACATTCAGGCAATTCATAAGGAAGTACAGATCTAGTACAGATCAATTACAACTTCCGGATCTCAACATGCAGTCATGTCCAATTATTGATTAGACTATCTTTGGTCTGAATACTGTGTCATTTCATCATGAATTCTTGTAAAGTATTATAATTGAATGTTATTGTAATGAATTATTTGCTTTATCTAACTGGGTCTAAACCAGACCTGGATGAATTTACAAGATGTAGATCTAGACCTACATATCTAGATCTAATCTCAACATAAGCCGATTATAAAGGCTGGATCTATTTTCTTCGCTTTAAGGGAATTTATGACGTCATAGTAAGCTTTTGATTAAATATTAAATAACTAGCTGGGCACCCGGCCTTGCACGGGTTTGTAGAAACATATTATTTATTTGTTTTGATTTCCTCCCTTGTCAAATGGTGTGGCTAGTTAAACCTGGGGCAGGTCAATGAACCTAGTGAATACGGGGAAATTGAAATGTTTCTAAAACAAGAAGTACAGAGACTTCAGAGTTCTATTGAAAACTGTGCACTCTATAAACCCGTATGATGCAGCGCATAAAATTTGAAATCTGAATGTTCAGTGGTTTAGACGCCTTTCGCAATGACAGATTTTCCAACTCCCAATTATATATAGTATAGATAATACATTGTGTCGTATTTAACTTCAAGTACTCAAAATGGGCAAGCTAGAGCAAAAACCACAAAGAAATCCAAGTCCAGCCTGAATGTTTCTGGTTCCCAAGATGTTACTTCTTTATGTAAAGGATGCGATGAACCTGTAATTGAATCACCGATACAATGTTTTCAATGTGACGCATGGTTTCATAAAGATTGTTCGGACTTAACTACAACAGCATACAATACCAGTTGCAAAATTGCTTCTTGTGTATGGAACTGTGAAGGTTGTTTGAATGAGAAAATTTGAACCCAATGAAAAAAGCAAGATAGACATTTAATGAAAATGATGGAATCAATAACAACTTTGACAAATAGGGTCATCAAAATTGAAAAGCAGAATGAGGATAATCTCAAATTATTAGACATGACATTTACCGAAAAAATTGAGGAATTGAAGAGTTCCTATAGAAATAATGTTGATCTACAACCGAACAAAATTGATGACATAGTTATTAATTATATGAAGGGATTTAATAATGACATGAAACAATACACCAAGAAGAAATTCTCTTAGGATTTTTGGAATAAACGAAACAGAAAATGAAAATACCAAAGAATTTTTTTAGCAAAGTGTGATTCATTATACAAAACAAGCTGAATATTTCTTTAAACATTACCGAAATAGATGCCATTCACTGAGTTGGAAAGGAATTTGATATTTACAGTAGACCACGCGACAAGACTCTGAGATGGATAACCTATCGGAGTCAAATTCGTCGTCTGACGTCTCTGAATTTCACCCTCTACCGCAGTCACAGCCGCCGATCATCAGACCGTTTTCAAATGGGGATGCCGTAACAGATCGGCATCGTGACGATGGCGAGGAGAGAATGTCACCTATCCCTGGTTGTTCCTTCTGGACAGATGGTCATCGCACGTCCCTCTACACCGGTCCCCCATCACCACCAAGAAAATGTCAGTGACATGATTATGGTTTCAAGCCCCAGGAATTTTTAAAATCATGTTATTCTGATTTTTTGACTTTATACTCAAACGTAGATAACCTTTTAAACAAGAGAAGAATTTAAAGTTTTGGTCCATAGATCTAGATATCAGCCAAAAATCATTTGTACAACTGAACTTCTGTCGAAGAATTGCGTTGATCTTGATGTACATTTTGAGTTTTATTTGGAGGGTTATGAATTGTTTATAAATAAGCAGTATAACAGAGGCGTTGCTATTTATGTTTTGAGGGATTTAGGGGCATATGAAATCATAGACCATCATGTCCATGAAAGTGTATGGTGCACATTTAAAGACAATGACTTATCCATCCTGATTGGAAATGTCCATAGGAACCATGGATCAGAAAAGTTGAAAATTATAGAGAATTTTAGGAAGAAAATTCTAACATTAGACCTAAAAAGCTATGATATAATTCTTATAACGGGGGCCTTTAATTTCCCAAATATAGCATGGCATGATATGTGTAGAAATTATCCCGACTCGCTGTTTATCGAAACTATTGATGATGCCTATTTAACACATTTAATAGAGGTGCCTACCAGGCATAGAATTAACCACATTTGTAACATCCTCGATTTAGTCTTTACTAACGATGAAAGTTGGATACGTAATATCGAACACTTGTCTCCCATTTGCAAAAGTGACCATGATGTACTCTCAATTTCAATTAATGTAGCCACACATGATGTTGTATCTGGATCTTATCTAAACTTTTATAATGTAGATTTTGTTAAATGTCGTGAAACGCTTAATTTAACTAATTGGGATGTATTAGAAAATATGGATATAAACGTATATTGGAATTATTTTAAAAGTAGATTGAAATTTGTTGAATCATAATTTGTTCCACTAAAACTTAAGAACAAAAGTACCTATCCCCAATGGATGACAAAGAATATAAAGAGATGTGTCAATAAAAAACATAAATTATTTAAAAAGTATATGCAAAATAAATCCATGTATAATTTACATATGTAAAAGAGAATACGAAATCAGACTAAAGATGTAGTCAAATCCTCAGTTAAAACATTCTAAAGAAAGATAGCTGAGGACAGCAGGACAAATAAGAAAGGCCTTTGGAAATCTATTAATAGGAAACTTAAGAGAAAGACGGGTATTGGTATTATATTAAGAAAAAGTGACGGTAGTTTTAAACAAAATAATAAAGAAAAGCCAGGAATTTTGAATGAGTACTTTTCTGAAGTTTTTGTAGCGAAAATCTCTCAAATATCCCTGTTCTCCTTGCCTGACATTCAGATTTACGAAGACACTATTTGAAAAAAGATACTTGATTTGAATGTAAGTAAAAGTATTTTACAGCCTCCATCCGCATTTATTAAAGGAGGTTGCTTTCGAGATAGCTTCACCACTGAAGACTATTTTTATCAAGACATTGAAATCTGGTTCTATTCTATATGATTGGAAGTTGGCAAATGTTACGGCTAATTTCAAAAAAGGAGACAGAAGTAATCCTGAGAATTATAGACCCATTAGTCTAACATGTTTCTGTGTAAAGTATTGGAGTCGTTTATAAAGGATCATATAATGATTTATTTGGAATCTAATAATATGTTGTCTCAATGTCAGCATGGATTTCGGTATAAACGGTCATGTGTTACACACTTATTAGAAGTTATGGAGGATTTTACTAATTGTATTGATAACAAAAATACAGTTGATGATATTCATTTAGATTTTAAAAAGGCGTATGACTCGGTGCCTCATCGTAGGCTTTTTTATAAAACTGGAAGCTTATGGTATCACTGGGGTAATTTTGGGTTGGATTAAGGCATTCCGATCTAATGGCATGCAGAGAGTTATTGTGAACAATGTGGTTTCTGATTTAAAATCAGTTATAAGCATTGTCGCTCAGCGTAGCGTTTTGGGCCCTCTATTGTTCATTTTATTCATAAATGATCTTCCTGAGAATCCTAATTCCACTTGTAAAATATTTGCGGATGACACTAAGATATATTCACACATTAGAAACACTGATTTATTGCAGAATGATTTGTACAAATTATTTAAATGGTC
>JBCHJU010445547.1:0-13192 GCA_039654505.1 Plocamopherus imperialis
GTTATGAAAATTGTGAGTATAGGCCCTAGTTGAAGTAAATTGTTTAAAAATTTTCTAAATTTGGTGCACAGCTTCTTCCAAATGATTAATATACAATGATTCGGCATGTTGTATCATGTTGCATAACTTTTAAGGTTGGTTTTATGATATACCGATTGAAGCCACTCGACCGGGAAAAATTCATGGGCAAAAAAGATTTTACACTTTCCACCTTGTCATAGATGACCTTGTCTAGATCTGAATGAGAAATAGTTGAGGGCATCAGTCGATCAACACCAAGACGTCATGCTTAGAGAAAATTTCTAGTTCTGCAGTCTGTATGTAAAGTTCCTAGACTCTGTGTGTTAAATGATAGGCCTGTGACTGACGAACTAAGGCCACTCTTTAATGTGTAATGTTCAGTTTCAGACACTGGAGATTATGGCTGAACACCACATATGTGATTACTGGTTGTTGTTGTTTTAACTTAACTGATGAGGTAACCAGGGCATAAACAGAACATTGTATCATTTGTCACTCACTATCACAGTCTATGAATTGACACTCCAATGCAATCTATGAACTTTAAAGACACTGTATTTAAGTTGTCTCGTTCCCATTGTAGTATATTTAAGGGAAAAAAACCCAACAGTAATCACCTATATGGAGTTCAATGATCACCTCGACTATATGTGAAACAGAACTTAACTCACATAAGTGTGACCTCAGTCCAGAGTTCTACTGTGCAGATAGCCTATATAGTCTTTTCATTAACAGATCGCTTGGCTATTCATCATGGCATTTCTTGAGCATCCCACATTTATGATCGCTAAAAATAAAATGATAAAAATTAGCTTCTTTTGGAGACCTAAATTGCCTTTTAAATAATGCCCATGTTCTGACTAATAAAAAAGTAAGCTTCATGCAAAATTTGGAGCCTCTAGAGCATGGGGTTTGTTCGGTACCTCGTGCCAAAAGTAGCTCACACACACAGAGAAAGCTCTTTCACCTAGATGAAGAAGTTATACTCAGATTTATGGATTTTGACGTCATGTATTTTTACATTTATCACATGGAATGGATTAAAGGATATTTGCAAGGGTACTTGTCTTGATTATTGAATGGATAGAAAAAAAAAACAACAACCCAGAAAAACTTTTGTCCCCGAGATTTCATCCCTATTTCTTGGGTTTCAAGTTTAGACAGGGCCCCTGTATTTGATACTTGCAACTCTTCATTCTAAAAATACTAAGCATCACTTCTATTTTATTGCCTTTATAATCTTGCTTTAGTTTCTTGTTGCATTGAAAGTTTCAATCCTTTTTTTTCCCCCTTCCAACTGGATAGCCTGAGCGTTTACAAGGAACTCACTATTCTGTTCAGTCTGATATTTGGAGCCTTGGTCTTTCCTTGGTGGAAATGTCCATCGGACGCTATCCAGTTCCCCCACCTGAACCCAATGACTTGGCTAGCATTTTTGGTGAGAATGCAGACCAGGAACACATGGAAGCTGCTCAGACTGGCAAGCCTCTAAAAGGTGCGTACTTTGTTTTCACTTGTCCTTTTGCTGACTTGGTCGTGATTTTGATTTGATTTTTAAGTATGTTGACTGAATAATTTGTAGCCATTTATATTTCTCAATGGAAACTTTCAATGGATCTTTTGTCTAATTTTTTAACATTTCTTTAACACATATGAGCTATTTAATATGGGCTGACTGAGATTTTGGTGTCAAGATTTCTGCTCCCCCACTTTGAGATTTCAACACTAGTGAGAAAAATTGTTTTATTCAAATGTCTTTCTGTTCATATTTTCCCATTTGATTTCAGTATCTTTTAGGAAGTATTAAGTTTCACAACCTTTCAGCGAATATATCTTTGCATGTAATCTTATCTGTCTTGCTCACGTTACTGTCTTCAAGGAGTCTGATTTTATTGACTCCTCCCATTGTGTACTAGATGATGATTGCTCCAAGGCCAATATGTCAAGTATAACATCTCCCAGAGCTTGGCCTTAGTTACCATGTTACATCTAAAATGCATCTTTTTCTTTTTTTTAAAGTGTCCTAAAATCTAGCTGACCTTATTCTTATTGAGGATGTCTGTTTTTCTTTTCCTCTTCATTCTTCTTGTTATAGGTTCTTACATGCCATATGACTTGTGTCAGATGAATTCTTAGATAAATTCTGTCCCAACTTTTCAAATGAAGTTGCCTTTTCTCTTTTTACTTTAGAAGCTTCCATGTGAGTCCATGTTAGAAGACAAAGTCACAATTAAATGATTTATCAATTAAATGATTTACAAAAACAACTCATATGTAACAATATATATTCAAGACTTTAAATATTCTTGATATTTACATAATTGTATATTTAATTTTATGCTCGTATATTCATATTACATTTTTCATGCTTGAAATTTAAAATAATTATAATTACTTTTATTTGTTGCTTATCTCTATGCACAATCTTGAGAGTATGAAAAATGGCCTTTTTAATATATTCTTTTAAGGTTGTATTTTTTCACACTTTGAACATTATGCATATTATAATAACTATAGCCGAATCATTTCATATGAGCTGTCCTTACCTCGTCAGGTCATAATGTCATTACATGTTTGCCATTAATGTACCACACATGCCACATTTGGGTGTTGTCCTTGTCCTGTATCCTCCTCCTGGCATCCGCCTATTTCAAGTACATTTATATCTTACTCCACCTTTTGTGCAGTGATCATTGTCATGTTAATCCTATGTGCGTGTGTGGCTGTAGGTGCTCAAGTTTGGTCCCTACGCTCATACCATCATGCCATGCCCCCCTTCCCCTCTCCCCAATAGTTTCTTCATTGTCATGTCACACACATTTCTGTGTTTTCTTGTCGAGTCCAACCTTGGAGTTCCCTTTGCAGCTTGTCCAGGCGACATGGAAGTATTTACCGGGGACGGCCCTCTCCCTATGGCCATATTTGAACTGCTAGAGTATATTGTCAATGAGGTAACTGCTCAGACAGTTTCAGAAACGCATGGTGTACAGCAGACTTCCTTTTATTCGGCTGTTATATTTTCCATTCCAAGTTTTTGAGAATTCGCCTTAGATGATTAAAAAAAAAGAAAGAAAAAAAAGCAATAAAAATAAAAGCCAAATTGTGTATGTGTCAATCTTGTGCATTTATTATGTGTATGGAACGCATGCAACCTCCTGGGCTGTTCATTTGAAGAGCTTTAATGCCCTGTTACATACAGCCGTTTTTCTTCCCTCCCCGCCCATTTCCATCTCCAGCCCTCCCAATCCCTCTGCCCTCTTCATCCCCCTAGTATTTTCTTTCCCTTGTTTTTTTTGCCTTTCATTTTGGGAGCTTATCAGATATGTCAGTGTCTCCCACCTGTTGATTTTCAGTTTTCATTATCCAGCGCTTCAGTTTTATTTATCACAGTTCTTTTTAGTGCTTTTGTTTTATTTTATCTCTCTTTTAATGTGCGTGGGATGGGTATTATATCTTTTGTCAGGGAAACAGAAGTGGTGTTAAAGACTGGTTAGAAGACTTTTTTTTAATTTGTAGTGGAACAATAGGAAGAACTCTGGGCCTTGTGAGAAAATGATAAAGATTTTTTTTGTAGATGAAGTGAATAAACCTACATAATGCTAAAAATATAAATCATACATAATCTTCAAAAGGAACCTATTGCTATCTAATTTGCATGTGTTTACATCTATTGTATTCAACCTCCCACCAAAGAATGAATTTTGCCATTCACATTATTGCGGGCGTGTCATTGGATAGCTTGTAACACAAAGATGAAAGCTTTGCTTTGCTTATGAAATAGCACTTGTTATCATAGAATTTATAACAATCAATCTACAGAATTAAATTGTACACATCCATAATATCTTAAAAAACATTACTCCTCAACCAGTCCATGTAAACTGACTCACTAAAATGCAATGCTCAAAAAGAAGTCTTCCATCAGATCCAAAATGGATGTTTTAGGTCAGAACCTCTAATTGAAGTGATCTTTTAAAAGGGAATTGTATGAGTGAAATTTCTCATGTTATTTTCATTGAATAGTTTAAGTATATTTGTTTACATTACATCAAAGAGCACATTTGAGAAGATGCAAACCATAGAGTGGTTGATTTTTATTAAGGTTTTTGATCCAATGAGAGTTTGAAAATTTTTGATGTCACTAATTTATTCTTGAGATTTTTGTCCTCGTTGTGGTGATAATGTGTCCCCACCAGAAATGTTTAACTGTTAACAGTTCCTAAAGCTTTGGAAAAAAAAAGAAAGATGGTTGTTTCAGTTATTAAATTTGACTTTCCTGACCTGATTTTGCTGAGGGGGTCTTTCAAAGAAGGATTTAGAGCTAAATATAATGTAAACTTTTCAGGTATGTGAGTTTTAAGTTTTATAGGCACTTGAGATTTTCAGTTCCGTTACCATATATCCAAAAGGCCGGCACCATTTCTTTTTCTCTCCATCTCACCTTACCTGGTGTTGGTGAAACAATAATTGATTTCCATAAGCTGTTAAGGAAGCTAATTCCACAAAAAGTTTGAATAAGATGTTTGTGTGTATGTGCATAGTGCCATCCTTATTATAATGTTTCAATTGCGAATTTGAAGGAGATTATTTTGATAAAATTTTATTGTGCCTTAAAGACTCTTTGATGTTGTAAACTGTGACATTTTCCCCAATTATAGTTATGGCTTTTGTCTGGTTTTACTTGTAAAAAGAATTTAAATAAATCTTCTCGAAGCAGTTGCAATCTGCTCAGTCTGGGTAGCTTAATTTTTTTTATGTGAATATTTTTGTCTTCTTCTTGTGCCTTTTAGTCTTTTTTTTTTTTCTTAACATTTCTTCTTAAAGTCTCTTCAGTGTAACATCAGGAGGTTGTAGGATGTTCTGACCTTTCAGATGACTCAAAGCTTTGCATTATTATGTATATATATTCATATTTTTTTAAATTTTTTGTTGAATTTTTTATGTTATTCCTGTTCCAATAGTCTATTCACGCCCAAACTGGGAATTTTTTTTTCTTTTTCAGTGTCACTCTGTCAGTAAAGCTTCAACTATGTACATGATTTTTCAATGTTTATAAATTGCTTTTTATTGAATCAGTTTTGTTTTTTTTTAAATAGACAATATGTTTATTTAAGCTGAAATTTTCCTGTTACTTTTGCACTATTTCCTTCTTTCATTTGAGTGAAACAATTCTTGTCTGCAGCTTCTTTAGGTTGAATATCCTGTGCCCCTTTCCTCTACATCTGTTTTCTCTCCCTCCCCAACTGCCTTTTTTTTTGTCCTTATAAAAAAATGCTATTTATTTTTTCTTTCCACTTTCTTGAGAACTTTTTATGAGAATGAGAAAAGGCTTGAGTGTAATGTTTTAATACTATGCAATGATGCGCTCACCCTCTATGCTTAGCTTACAGTGTAGTCGCTAAATTAGGAAAAAACATTAGGCTCACATTATTTAAGGGTTGTGTGAATAGAAAGGACAAATGCAGATTTAGGCTTATTCATAAAACCTAACTCAGGAACAGATATAGTATGTACATGACTATTTTATATAGGAAAGATGCAGATAAATAAAATGTAATGCCCCTGACTGATGGAAAACTATTTTCAAAATGGGATGGCATAAGACACTTCATACAAAAAGTTTTCAAGGAGTATTTGGTCTGGTTATAAATGTTAAAGTCTTTGTTTATTTCTTTTATTTAAAGAAAATTTGTTGTAATTTTACTTGTTTCCATATAATGTAGGATATAGTTACTGCAAAGCTAATTGTTAACTGAAGGATGGAGTACATTTGCTGTTGCCTCATCAAATCTCTGTCAAGCCACAGCAACTTGTTCAACACTGACTGCCTTTCTTGTAGTGGAGTAAACATTACTAATATCATATAATTTAACACTCTCCCAACAAAACAGAACAACAAAGGTCCTCACTGATGTAAAAGGCCAAACACCCTCTCTTGCCAAAAACCCAAATAAACAAAAAAAAAAAAAAAAAAAAAAAATACAAAAAAGGAAAACAAAAAAGAGACCCTTTAAATAACACCCCCCCCCTCCAAAAAAAAAAAAAAAGAAAGAAAGGAAAGGAAAGGGAAGAAAAAAGCAGCTTTCTAGTTTGTAGGCCTATTAAAGGATCTATTTTTTACATTTGTAAATCTATTTTATCTTATTATCATCTTTTAGTTTTCTTTTCAAGTCACATAATTTGTATATTTTAAATTTGTAAACATGTGCATCGTTAGCAGCATAATTTTTTTTTATGTCGTCGTCGATAAATACTATCTGTCATTCTCATTTTGTTGTACCGGTATTAATTTTGTAATTTTTTGTTTGTGTCCTTAGTGTCACACTTCATCTCGATGATATTGTCATTTCTTTCTCTTACCTGCCCATTCCCCTCATACTTTAACCTTCCCCCATCCCCTTTATTCATAATACCATGTCTTTCAATGACAACTACTGCTACTTCTTCTTTACTCTCCCAATCTGGTCTTGTAGACATGGATAGTAGTATTGTATAAACTATCATTTTTATTTTTATAGTTTTTTATTTCTATTGTTATTTATTATTATTGTCATTATTATCATTATTATTATTATTATTATTATTATTATTATTATTATTATTATTATTATTATTATTTATAATATCCTTTTTCCCCCCCATCTCATCTGTCTTATTTTTATGCATAAGTCAGTGTCATTCATATTTGTGTTGTTTGTAAACTGTTCATTAGAGCATCTTTGATGTTCAGTGACACAGGTTATATTGATTTATACTCCTTTGGGTAAGAAGGATGGGACTGACAATCGGGTCATTTCATTTTTCTTCATTCTCAATTTTTTATGTTATTTTTTCGTGAAGTATTTTGTTTGGTTATTTTGATTTTCATTTTGGTTTTGTTTTTTTTTTCTTCCTTTCCTTCTTTTCAATTTTTTTTTTTACTCCCCCCCCCCCCCCCTCCCTTTATTTAGAAAACTGTCAGAACTTTAGCAAGGAACTTTTCATAGGGAATGATGATGCTCATTCGAGTTTATACCCCCTGCCTCCTCACACCCCGATCCACTCCCAAACACATACTCTGCTACTCCCAGATCATGGGTCCGATGCAGTTCAGTTGTAAATTTCTTCCCTCTTGTGTCCTCTTGTCTTTCCTCTCCAACAGCAACATGTGCAACCAAATAATAAACTAAGTATTTAAAAAGGTGAATCATCAGAAAACTATGCAATACAACATTGCACATGGAATCCAACATATGAAAATAAATAAAAATAATCACGATCAAAATATGATGTAGGAGTTCATGAAATCACACAGCAAAACAGGAAAGAAAAAAAGATCCAACAAGATCCAACAAAACAATGAGTAGACTGATGGACAGCCCCATGAATGGAAAGTGATATAACTTAATGATATACAATCAACTATACAATATTGCAAGTTTTTGACATTCAGTAACTTCAAATTATCTCTTCCTTTTCATCCTTAGATAATCTTTGTTGCTGCTTTTTTTTTAGTTTTTTTTTTCTTCTAAGAAATCATTTTACATTGGTTTTTTTTTTCATCTGAAGGAAAATAAGGATTTTTTCTTACAGAGGCTTCCTAAACCATGTTTGAGCACATGCTCAGTGGAATCAGGAGGAAATGACTGAGTTTTCAGTAGACTAGAAGTAGAAGGACTTTTTCCGTCCACTGACCTGAATATATAAAAGGAGAGAACATTTGTCATTCTGTCAAGGGGGACTGTTCTTAGCTGAGTGTCCTTAACAAGACCATTTTGGTGCTTTTCTTTCTCCTTCTTTACATCACGTCTGTGATGGAACCACTCACTCAAATATTTTTTTCTTCCCAAGTCCTCTCCCTTGCCCAGCCCTGTGAAAAGCCAATGTTAACTGTCAGAAGTGATGCGGATGACCCCAAGCCAGCTTACCTCTGCTCTGCCCTTGACCTTTCTCTTCCTGTATCCTCTCTCCAGCTTTGAATATGCAAATTGTTTTTTGTCTTGTAACAGCTGGGACTTGTCTTCTCTATCTTGCATCTCTAGGCACCCGCAATAAGTACATGGTACCAACGCACATCGACGCTGCGGAGGCACCACGGCCTATGGCCATATTTGAGCTTTTAGATTACATTGTCAATGAGGTATGTGACTCACCCGCCTGTGTGCTCCATCCGGCATTTGCTAGTGGTCATGAGTATGTTAAGGGTCGTCTTCATATATATCCATTTTAGCTCCCACATCCGTGAGGGGGCCAATATATATTTTAAACCCATCCGAGTAGTTTTTTTCTTAAATTTCTGCATCCTTTCTAAGTCAGTAAATGGGGATTCATCATAATTAATGTCGTAAAAAATTTGGAGCTGGTCAAAGCTGGAAAATGAAATAAATGCATGTGAAGTGTAAAATGTAAAGTGTATCTGTAAAATCCTGCATATTTGTCAGAAAAGGGAAATATAAACAAGATGAAACAGTACAAGAACATGTTAGGGTTTTCATTAAGAAAAGGAAATACCCAAGAAAATCCAAGCGTAGGATACTGTTTTCTTTTTTGTTTCTTCCTGGCAAACTTTTTGCACTAAGGTGAAAAAGAGAAAGAAAAGAAACTGCCATGTGAAAATTGGGTGAAAAGAGTATTCGATTGAAAGGAAAGAAACGCAGTGTCACATTTCTTTTAATGTAAATTAAGGCTCTCTTCTTTTTTCCCTTTTTTCCCCCACTCATGATTTCTTTTTAATGGTAAAAGAAAGGCAACAATGATTTTTGTGTGTGTTTAAAATGTTACATGAGTCACACATTTTATATGGAAATGTTCTATGCAGGAAGAAACTACTGGTTAATTTTTTATTTTTTTTTAAATCAAGGATTGTGTAATTTTGGTAGCATAGATATGTCTTGAATATGTGTCATTCCTCTTGTTTTTCTTATTTGATTTGAATGAATTATTTGTGGCGATGGTCAATGGTTTTTGTTTGTTTGTTTCCTGTTGTTGTTAGTTCTAGTTTCTTTCTGTACTGATTTTTATCCTTTCAAAGAATTATTTAATTTTAGTTTAGTGTCCTCTTCTTTAGTGTAAGGAGGAAGGGTTAGAAATTTCAGCTTCTTAAGTCTTTTGGCTATGTCGACACTTCTCTTCCCCCTTCCCACCCACCTGTAGCCTATTGATACACC
The DNA here is from genome assembly GCA_039654505.1 of Plocamopherus imperialis. Lineage (NCBI taxonomy): Eukaryota > Metazoa > Mollusca > Gastropoda > Nudibranchia > Polyceridae > Plocamopherus > Plocamopherus imperialis. The sequence continues at coordinate 9,168 of JBCHJU010445547.1, forward strand.
GATATAGATATATATTTTTTTTTCAAGGTGTAAATATAATATATTATTATATGTGTTTTTTATTGTCGTTGTTAGTGCAATTAGTGAGGACTCAAGGTGATGCTAGAAAATGATTTTCCTCAATCGTTTTACTGCACATGATGGAAAAAAACCTCATTCAATGTGACATATTTATATTGAAAGGAAAAAAAACAACAAAAAAAAACCAAAAAAACATGCAGGCCTGAATTGATCAAAAATCTTTTTTATGAATTCTACAAACACCCCTACATTTGTATCAAAGCTTGTGAATTGCAGCGAGAAATTTAACAGTTGCTAGCCGTTTAGTAAGCGTGTCACATTTGGTCCCGTGGTTCACTATTTTTAGAACACTGTTGCATGTTCCTGGTGCGCTTTTAGTTAGAAAAGAACATTTATGAAATGTTGCTTTTTGAATGTACTTTTATGTGTAATTTCAAGGGGAATTAAAAAAAAAAACTAAACTCGAAAATGCAAACCACTGCTCATAATGTGAAGATGGGGATAGGTTATTGCTTCTTTTTAATTGATGTCTCTCAGTTCAACTTGCTCATTAGAATGGGTGGATCTCATATTGTTCTGCACACTTTCTAGATGCTAGTTTGTTATGAGAACTTGTAGTAACATTCCTCTCCCCTCCCCCCACCCCTCCTTTGGCACTCATGCTTGTGGTCGTAGTAGTACCGTTTCTAACAAATTAAAAAGACTTGTAGCTTTGCACCTCAATGTGTAGAACTGATTAGTGGATCTTGATAAGTTAGGCTGTGTGGCCTGGAGATGTTCAGTTCATGGTGTCATCTGTTTAAAAAAATGGATGGAAGACTTAAGATTCATGAAAATTTTCTTCATCGTCCCTTTCCAAAAGCACTCTGTTTTGATCAGTGAATTTTCCGAAATTCTCTCATGTAACCTCCCGTGACTGGTTTGCCTCTCGCATCTTCAGTATGGCGACTTTCTGCTCTTTCAAATGCTTGATATCAGAAAAGTATTTAATTTGTTTAATTTAGTAGTCTTTTCTGATTTTGCAACAGTATTTGCCCCTCATATTTATGCACCTTTTACTGAATACACAACATTTGGTTTGAGAGAATTGTCCCTCAGCATTGCACAGTTGTTTAGTTGTTTTTTGTATTTTTCATGAAGTCATATTAGATGCTAGAACATCAAGTGAGTGTTTGTTCCCAGATGCACTTTGATTCGCCATCAGTGTTTCCCAATTCCTCACATTTGGTGTTTACTGACAGCATTGAGAGCATATTTTCCCCCCCAAACAGTACAAAATCTGTATGAATTATTGTCTTAATTTTTTAATAGTTTGTTTAAAGTTTTTTACATATTTTTTTGTCTACCTTGGGTATCCCTTTTGACAAGAAGTAGTGGTGGACAGTCTTTAACTTTAATTGGTAAACAGACATGCCATCGTGCGACATTTAAAAAAAAAGTGGTTATGGCTGATCAACTTGACATTGACATGGTCTTTTTTATTCTTATTTATATACACTGTCATATGATATGGTCTTTGTGAATTCCTGTAAAGTTGAGATTGCTGCAAGTTTGTTTTAAATTGCTTGCGTCAGCTTGGCATGTTGTTTTCCTGTTTTTGTTTTCTCCAAGTTGAAAGGCCCAAGCCTTGTTTTGCATTCATGCCTTATCCTGAAGAGCTACATTGACTTTTTAATGAATTAACAATTTTCATTCAAGAGCCACATTGAGTTTTTGTTTTCTCTATATTTATAAATTAATAATTTTCAAGCCCAAGTGCCACAGGACGAGTTTTTGATGTAATAACAATTTTCAGTTCAGAGATATACAGAGGTTTAGATTAATCAACTGTCGCATTCACCATAAAGAACAATTCATGCAGTTTTTGTTTTTTTTTAACATAAAGAAGGCCACCTTATCTTAAAATTGTGGGATTTTTTGTGATTGTGTCATTTGAAGTCAATGCGTACGGTACTTCCGGTCGGTGGCTTCTTTTGGGTCTAGGATAGAGAGATTTTGAAGAGTTGTATTTGAAAGAATTATATAGATTGTATGGAAGATGTATTTCTACAATTTTGTAACTTCATTTTCGCATGTCAGTGAAACAAAGTTTGTTTTTCTTTTTTCTTTTTTTTTGTAGCCAAACTTAATGTGTTTGAATTAATTCGCATAGAGCTGATTGTGTGTTATGGTGGTTATTTCATCATAGGAGCAAATTTGAAGTTTGTTCTTTCTTGTTGGAGGCAGAGTTGGGGGGTTGGGGGTTCTTATGGCATGCTGGCCAATGCTGTGATTATAATACATGTACAATTGTATGCTTTTCTCAGCATTTTCAGTCATGTTTACCCAAAAATAAGTTGTGCTTCATATATTATGTCTCCGCAGAAATGCTTTGTCGCTCAGTATTCTCAAAATGACATGGTGTCTTTGTAGGATGAAAGACATGCAGGTTTTGAATGGTTCTAGGAAACAAAATGAAATACAAAATTAGTGAAAAATCCCTCTCTCCCCCACTCCCTCATATCCCTTTTGCCAAATGAGAAACCAATTTTTAGACTTCAGAAAAATTATATTTGCTTTTGATTCTGAGATTGAATAAGTGCCGTTCAGTGTGTTTGTATTCCTCGAATATTTGTAGATTTCTGTGAGTTAATGGTCATGTTGTTGTGGAAGTATCCGGTGCCCACTTAAACTTTAGCTCAAGTTAATTTCTGTAGTATAATGTATAGAAGAGACTCTGTATACACTTGTCAAAGGTTTTGTTGAGAACATGGGACAAATATAATATTGATAAAGATGGTGAAAATACATAGTTTAATGAGAGTAATTTTTGTGAACGTTGGGAAAATCCATAAATATTGTAGTCATTCACCCGCTGATAACTAGACATGATGTAAATAAAATATTGTGATAGAATTCAAGAACCCCTATAAAATCACCAAACAATTGGAAAAGACTGCTATGGAAACCATCATTAAAGAATTAATGAAAGAACATAGTAGTATTTATCCCAACTGACTTGATAAGAGCAACACTCTCTGCAGATTATCACCATAAACTTCATAAAAAAAAAAAAAACCACAACAGAACTATAAGTATGGACATCTTCAAAGTCTTGATAGTAAAACCATATGGTAATTTTGTATTCGCTGCTTGTCTTATAAATTGGGAAATGCCAATGATACTTATTGACTGATGAATAAAACCAACTTGTCAACACCAACATAATACTATTTAGACTCGTATAAGAGTAACTCCCTTTAAAAAAGAGCTCGTTAATATTGGCACCGCTTTTCTTATTATAGCTGACACAGATTGTGGTAATTTTGATAAGACTTTTAGTTATGGTATGGTGAAAAAAAAAGAAAAGGGATATTTTTTGTAGTTTTTTAAACATTTTTTTGAATACTGTAGAGAATTGCCTTACTTTATTATGCAGTTAGTATCAACCCTTTCTTAAGATAAATGTATATTTGCAATTTGTTGATTGGAAAGAATATCCATCCCTAGGAAATATAGTCATATGTCAAAATTTCTTTCTTCAATTCAGGCGTCTGTGATAGTTTTTCTGTTCTTTGTTGTTTTCCTAATTTTCATTATGTGCAGAGAGGAGAGAGGATTTTTCTGAACTTGGAAAATTATATTTTTGTGTGTGTGTGTATGTATGTATTTGTGTATGTTTTAATTGTTATTCTTTTCGTTCGTTCCATTAAGACTGAAATGTATTGAAGGGTGTTGCTTTTAGAGTGTTAATTTTGGTCTCATGACAATTGGAGGATCAGAAAGACCTCATTACATTTTCTTTGATAAGGAAAATGTTGTGTGTTTTTTTTTTTTTTTTTTTTATTAAACTGTACACTCAAACACTGTTATATTGCCAACTTTGGACTAGCATGGCTTATTTACTACTGATGAATTTTTGGCAATAAAATAAAAATAATAATAATGATAATAATAATGATGATGATGATAATAATAATAATAATAATAATAATAATAATAATAATAATAATAATAATAATAAT
>JBCHJU010445658.1:0-13191 GCA_039654505.1 Plocamopherus imperialis
TGGGGCTCATTGAAATTGTCTAGATCTAATGTGTCAGATCTATTTCATTGTGCTATAATCAAGCCCCTTGCCTCATATTTTGTTTCTTAATTTTGTGCAGTAACTTTCTAATAACCTTTGTGGATCTTAGATGAAGTTTTCTGTAGTGTTTGTTTGGTTCTTTTTGTAAAATACTCACATGATGTGCCAAATGTAAGCATCGCTCTCATCTTTTCATTACATTATATAAATGTATATATGTGCATATCGCCCATCTTTGGTGCATATATTTCAATTTTTTTTATTTTTCATTCTTTTCAATCTCAAATTGGGTTTAGGTAGCTAATACTTTTTCAATGGGATTTTCCTGTTTCCTAATGTTTTTGTGACATTAAAAAATGCCCCCTGCCCCCTCCACTTATTTACCATTGAATTGTAATTTTTTTTTTGTCCAGTGATAATATGCCTATTTTAATGTGTTCTCAAGTTGTCATGACTTGGCAATTGACCTCTAAATGTTTCAAGTCAAGATTAACATGGGCTCATCTTCAACTCAATTACGTAATTTTTGGGGCATGCCCTCGTTAATGCTATAACTTATACATTTTCTGATTCTGTGGACGCTAAGCTAACTTTTGATACACCGTATATGCTAGCCTTAAATTATCTTACAATCTTATTATAATTAAAATCTTTAAATAGTTAAAATTGGCCCTTAAAAGGAAATTTAGAATGAAGCTTAGTGTAGCCGTTCTGGCAGACGATAACAGTAAAGTCGAAGAAGTTCAAAATAACTGATGTAAGTCGCACGATACGGTTTACAACAGCAGCAACCACCACCATAAAAACTGAGGAAAGGTAAAAAGAGAAGAAAAACAATGATGAGGGTTATAAAGTTAAAGAGATGTCAATGTTATCCTAAATTCCCTCTACCAAGTGTTGTAATAAGAACGAAGGGGGAATAACCATAACCTTAGCAGAAATGACATAAATTATTAATGGATTCTTTCCCTTTACCCATGAATCAGGTGAGAAGTCATCTTAGAACTTATTAGAAAGAAAAAAAAATAAGAAGAAAACAAGGGGCATTTATAACTAAACAAGTATATACTACATAGGCCAACATTAACATCATAATATAATTAAAATGGGATAAATGACTACCCAGATCTAGATCTTCATTAAGACATAACTTCTGGAAACAGACCTGTCTGGGAGTTCAGCCGTTTAACACCAAACAATTTAGTAAAGAGAGAAGGTGTAAGTTTAACTCTGAGACTAAATCAGGATTGTATCTAACAAGCGAAAAGCATGCATTAAAAACAAAGATTGAGTGTGCACATTTAGGTCTATGTAGCCCACTCAAATGAAGAGCAAACTTTCCTTTGTAAAAATGTAAACAAATGGTTGGTGCTCAAGAAAGTAGAAAGCCATTGTAACAAGAGGAACAGTGCATGTATCACACATTGTTGTAGAATCTAGATCTTAGCTGAATTTAACACACAATAGGTGAATGTATGACACATCTATATGAATGATGTATTAAAGCCTTATAGTCATGCAAACCTGTCAACTACCTTCTCTTTATGGTCCAAACATGGTGGTAGAGACATGAGCAAAATGGCAATTCTTATTTAATGGGACCTCGAGTCCCCCGAACTCATATTATAATCTTTTCTCGGACCAACAGACGTTTTGAGTCTTATAGTAGGGTGAATGATGACATGTGATTGCAACTCACACACATGAAGTGGGGCCTATTGTGTTCACCTAGTACATTATTAAGTATTAAAGACAAAGTATGGAATAACAAAAAAAAAACCCCAAAAGAGCCCGATAATTTATTGACATTTACACTTAATGTTTTCTGTCATAGTATAGTTCTTTTACTTTCCTTTCTTTTCCAGGCACCTTTAGCCAATTTTGTTGTTCATTTTGGAAATAAAATTTTAATCATCATAGTCCTCACCTTCTTTTACCTGAGATTGTCTTTTCCTTTTCTTTGTGTATTTAAATTATTTTTCTTTTTCTCGCCTTTACATATATATGTTCTTGAGGGCCTTTGGCCTCATGCTTGTTTTTAAATAACCCAGGCACTTGTGAGGAGTATATTGCATTTGGTTTCAAATTTCATTCATTTGGGTGAGGGAAAAGTGAGTGGAGGTTACATCATATTACATGTATAAATGGAAAGACATGTAATAGCTAGCTGTGAAAGCAAGACATGAACATGATGTGAATGCACAGTCAATGCAATCAATCATACACAGGATCAAAGAAATTTAAAAGATATGCAGCACCATACCCTGACTCATGTAATACATAGGCGTGTGTTGAATATGACAAGGGTTCTTTCTGTTTTGTTTTCATACTGGGAAAGCAAGTCTCATTGCTTGCAATGGGAATGATCTTTGGAAGCTTACAGAAATGATTTCAAAGGCGTTTTGTGTAGAAAGACAAAATAATTAGTGCCATAGCTCCAGTTTTTCGACATTAATTTCTCTCTCTTTCTCTTGCTGCCAAATTTGCCTACATTTTATAAAATCAAGTTACCCCAATTTTTTCTCTTTAAAATTATCAAATAATGATTGATGAGGGAATAGATTATATTTAACAAGTATCATTTAAATCATTTTGTGATCATAAAAGTTACTTTCTTGCTCATCCTATGAAACAGATTCTCATAGCCCTTGATGCTACCATGATTGATGAGAAGAAAATGGCATGCAGTTAGACTAACACCAATTCTTCATCAAGATCTCCAATGGCAGATGAAGAGGAAAGACGACGAAGGAGCTATGCAAAAGAACTCCCGCCAATCACTCTTAGCACTGCCAGCATTGTAAGTAGTTTTTTGAACATCTTTTCGTCATGGATACTGTGGCATTGCCGTAGTGTATTTTTCCTTCATAGCGAGAAAATTTTTCGTATATGTATACTTGCGAATAATGCATCCTCGCTCACAATAAGCTTCCGTTTCTTGGGACAGCTTACTTTTGGTCTCAAACTTAGATCACGCATAAAACATGCACCATCTTTTTCAGGACAGGAAGAAAAGTTTTCAGAAACAGCACATAACATTGACACAGATGTTAACAGATTTTTAAATTTAGATTCCACTTTGAAAAGACATCAAAATGGAGCTCTGGGGCATTGTCTACTGCAATAATATTCCTTCATTTGTGTGTTTACAGCTGTGACTGCCCAGGGTTGGGTTTTTTTCAGTCTCTACTTCATCGTAAACTTTGTAAGTTGCATTTAAAATTCCTACGTTTCACCCCCTAGTGAAAATCAATCTCATGAGGAACTGATTTTGTTGACAGCATTTTGTAATCATGTGCTGATATTAAGTACCCCTGTGTCTGTATTCGACCCTCGTGAAAATGGAATCAGTTTCAGCTGGAAATGGGTTCTGCATTAGACTAGCTATAAAGTGAAAGATCAAATCTGTCACATTCTGCTTCATGCTATATGGAAACAGGAATATGGTCTGGCCCTGTAATCTCTTAGGTGTCATAGGTCTAATTTCTCATTCTTTCGCTGTTTTTTTTCCCAGCTTTTTCTGTTTTCCCTCTAGCCAAGCCTGTACTGTACATAAATAAAAGACCTAACAATTGAAATATATGTTTAGCAAATGTACTTGACCAATTGTCTCATGTAGATGTATTTATTTGGTGCTTTTTTTTCAGCCTGGCTTGGTTAACCTTATACCGGTTCTGGTGTCCTTGACCTCTCAAGGTCAGAGTCCCCGCTTTGATAACGAAAACGACAAGCCTGTGTGGTGGCCCCCCGACATCCAATGGCGGAACCCCAAGTCTTACTCTTACATGGGAGATAACATTGTGAGCATTTCAAGTTTGATTTTTAATATTGATAAATAAATGGTAAAGGCCTACCTCTTATATTGATATTTATGGCAACTAAGTACTTCTCATCACAGGTTTGTTTGTTTGTTTTTTGTTTTGGGGGGGGGGGCGGTTGCTGTTTTTTTAGAGCTTCGCTATTATCTTTTCATTTCTTATGCTGACTGTTTTTCAAAGATGTTCATGTGATAAAAGTAAATAACCCCACTCTGTATGTCGGTAGGAGGCACTGTGGTCTGGCTGCTGACTTTGTTCCGAGAAGTGATTCAGGGTGAAAATTTTTCCAAGGATCTGTGGATATCCGCGGCAATGCTGATATCGAGCTTTGATCCGCTGCAGCGTTGGCCACGGCCGAGAATCCGCGGTTTCGGCCCGAACTCTGCTCTGGTTGGTCTTGAGAGCGATCCCGCTGTTTTCTAAAAGTTACACGTAGGTCTATGACTGAGAAAAAAGATGGGCAGGATGCAAAACTCAACTTGTACCACACACGCAAGACTTGATACAGCACAGCAGACAAAATAGCAAGGCCGACTACACGGCAGGCCTATGTAGTCGGGCTGGGCGATTCCAATTGTACCTCAGTATCAGCGGTCCAACGATTCTCAGGCATTGAGTTTCGCCAAAACCAACCCATTTTCGATTTTTACCTTGCGTCGACTTAGAATCGTGGAGGTAGGGGACTGGACTGGCATGACATGTCTCTTCGCTCACCTAGACATGACACTCTTCGTCTCAAAATCAGCCACTCCATCTTACCGTCATTAATCTGCCTCTTTGTCATCGGTCTTCCTGTGGCAACATTTCCTATCAATGAACCATACCTGATAGAATGGACCATTGCTTTAGCCAAGCTGAAGCAGAATGACAAAATCGTAGCCTAGTCCAAAGCTAGCCTACTAGGTGTAATCGTCTAAGGTTTCACTATATAGAACCAATTCTACTTATATATATATTTGACTTTGGAACCGGTTCTAAAATCGTAATCTTATCTAGCCCTTGTGGATAGGCAGTCCAGACTTACTGACTTCACTTAGTACCAAATACCTTGGTATTTCCAGTGTTGCGTGCTTGTGTGTTGTAGCCTGTGTATGTGTGTTAGGGAGATATGGAAACAACTGAATGAAGTCCGTAGAAGGCAAATTTTTCAAAATTTTCTAAATTTGGTCCACAGCTTCTTCCAAATGATTTGCAAATGAATGCAGTAATTCAGCATGTTACATTCTGTTGCATTACTTTTAAATTTGGGCTTTGTCAATTTTTTGCAATTATATTTATGATTGCATGTTGTCATATATATGATATTTTTTTTAAACACGAACAGAAGAAAGTGCTGTATATTGTCAGCGTTTTATTCTTTTGTCTTTCAGTTGAAACTCTTACGTCGAGTCGTCCATAGTTGCTACTCATACCATGGAGTTGAGGATTTATTGTGTCGCTTGGATGAGGCTCCTCTCACAGATGGTGGAGAGGTGATTTATCTCTTATTTATTTTGGCGTATATTCATTCGGTTGAGATAATTATCAGCTGTCGGGAGATCAAACCTCTGAAGTCCCTTCTTTGCTTGGAAAAAAAAAGAAAGATGAGCTTTTTATATAGCACAATATACACTAGGTATTCTCAAAGCACTTTACAACGCATCCCCAACCAACTGCAACAAATAACGTGAAGGACGAGACTGGGCGCCTGTTAGGCAATAGTGCATTTTTTCTTACGGGCACAATGCTGTTAACGGCCAGGTAGTCATTTTACCCCCATTAGAGAGGTGTGAAAATGTGTGTAAAGAGCCTTTTCCAATGACTCAATTTCAAACACGCCCCTGCAGAATTCGAACCTCGGACCTCATGATCGCCAAGGGAATTGTCTACCTCTAGACTACGGTTCAGAGGTTTGATCTGCCAACGAACGATTGTATTCTAGACTTGAGTATTCCACAATTATACAACATAAGCACACGAAGTGTATGTTGTGCTATAAAAAGCTCATCTTTTTTTTATTTTATTTTATTCTAAATTTGTGAAGCTAGGAGGACGAGAGCATCTTCAGTCTGTCACGGCTAAGTTTTTCTTTTTAGATCTAGTTTTTTTTCTATATTTGTTTCTTTTTAATATCTTTTTATTGTAGTTTCTTTGTTTTGTTGTCTTTCGATTGCTCTTTGTTGTCTGTCAAAGAGTATAAACCTGAAAATTTTGGTTTTTTGTCTTTATAATAGAGGCCTTATTAAAGTTTTTTGTTTACTATTAATGCTATTATAAGCTCTAATTTTTTTTTCTCTTGTTTTCTTTCTTTGTTTTTGGTGCTGTTGTTATCAGTTTCCTCTTTTTAACCCATTTGTCATTGTCACCCTCATAGGGTTGTGTCTATTCTGAGAGTCCATAGGACATGCTTTTGTTTTTTGTTTTGTTTTTTTGTGGCAAATATGCGGTAGTAGTAAAATTGGCCTTGTTTGGCTTTTGCTTTCAGGACCCCAACATGGTGGATTTGACGGAGACCAATTTCCTGGAGGATGAAGGCCCTGCTAGTTGTTCCTCTTGTGAGTTGTTCCCCCCCCCCCCCCTCCCTGTAAATCGCCCTGTAAATTAGTGTTTTGTCTTTATTGCTGGTTATTTTTTACATATACTTGTCCTTGTTTTATAGGAGGCACGATGGCTCATTTGATAGAGAGGGCTTGAGACCAAGGGGTCTTGGGTTTGATTCCTGCCAGCAAAAAATAGAGGTTTTTTCCCCTAAGCAAGAGAATTTATTCCAATTGCTTCACCCAACCCAGGTGCCTAATAGAGACCTGGCGATAGGCTGGTATTTTTGTGCCAAATGGGCTGCACTTTACTGCATGTTCCCAGAGGTCATGCCTGCTAGGGAAAAATGTAGTTTAAAGAGCTCCGAGATAGTTTACAACAGTAGAAAGCGCTATATAAGTGCAATTATTTATTGGAAGGAAAGACTTCATTTTTTTCTTATGGGGCAAAAGAACTCATGCTTCTGTTTTGAGTTAAGCCGCAGTCATCGTTCATGATGTTGCATTAGTTTCATATTGAACTTTTCAGAACAGATTCCCTTTTACTGTATTTTGAGTCAAACACTTTTGTAACTTTCTACAGAGTATTTTTAGTTTATTTTTTTTTAGTGCTCCCTTGAAATGGTATGCATTATACGCATCTGAGAATCAGTTGTTAAAACCTGGCAGTCCACTTTTTCAGCTTTTTATTCGTATATTGATATGAACACCATTAAGTTACAGTTTGTTTTTTCACATCTCTTTGTCTGAACAGTTCTTATTGGTCCCACCTTTTTTTTTTCTCTCTCACTTTTAGTCTCTACAGAAAGTGACAACCTGGTGTTTGTTTGCTGCTTCTGTCTGGAGGAGTTCAGCAGCCATGAGGAAGTTGCTTGTCACCAGAATATGTGTCACAAAAAGAGTCAGCCTCCGAGTGGAGACAGTGGCACCAAGTCTTCGGGGGAAAGTGACAGCCGGGAGAGCCCTGCAAAGAAGCTGCCGACCTCCTCTAACACTTCCCACAAGCCAGCACCCTCGACAGCCCCCGCACCGTACCCAGTCTTGCTTCATAAATCCAACGGCGTTTCAGGCCCTGACAACTCGCCTTCTCCCTCTCCCACTCCTGGAGTGTCACGTGATGATAAGCCCACTTCCTCCGTTGAAAGGTCTTCCAAAGGCACGAAGCCTGCTAGGGTATCCGTACCCTCAGCAAAATCTGTCAGCAATGCCACAACGAGCGGTGGAACTGCTAGAAGACAGCAACCGTCATCCTCCACGTTCAAATTCATTCCCACCCTGAAGACGCGCAGTCAGAAAAAATTGGACCAGATAATGGAGAAACACAATAGCCGTAAGCTCATGCTGCATGAGTGCCAACAAATGAAAACGGTGGCTGAGAAAGGAGCATGGTGGGCGAGGAAGGGGCCGCGGAAAGCCTGCGCTTCTCCGATCCATCCAAGCTCTGCCGGTAGCAAGGAGTCATTTCTTTCCCATTTGGGTTTGACGTTAAAAGTCGACGCAGATGCTCAAGCGAAGGACGGGGAAAAGTCCAGCATTGATTTGGACTGTGAGATTGTCTTGGTGGAAGGGCCACTCAGCTCGCAACCCATAAAGCAAGAGCCAACCAGCTCTGTGTCCCCACGGGGATCCCGTTCTCTCATGTCACAGCTGAGTCGGGATTCAGATGTTGCTTCACGAAGGAGGCTGAGCTTTTGCTTCGTAGACGACGAGTGGGCTGATAAAGAAGCCCTTGAGGAAGGGAGGGACCCTCTCCACATGTCGTTGTTGAGCATCGCTCCTAGCTCTCCGTTGGGGCTGAGGATAAAAAAGTATGCTAAAGCCGACGGGCCGCTTAACATTATCAAGGACCCGGAGCTGTATTGCAAGACCGAAGGTAAGGATGACAGCAGGCTTAGATTTCGGACTGCCGACTTTCGGGTGACTTACAGGAGAAAATGTAGAGCTTCCACATTCGTTCACATGTACAAATTCAACCGTTCCAACGTGCAAGAGTTCAAAAGGAGGTTAAAAACTGGTCTGACAGCCCGTAGCCGATGGCTCCTTCGTAGAATGAGGCGTTTACGAGTAACGTTGAAGCATCTCACTAAGGAGGAAATCAAATACTGGACGGAGGAGAAGAGGGTCAGTATAACTCAGAACATTGTCTATGATGAGGACATCTGTCTCACCCAGATAGAAGTCCCTGAGTCAAAGTTCAAAGGATATCTGGCTTCAGTAGTGCCGGCTCAACAACCCTCAAGCTCAAAAACTCTGCAGCCAAGGCAACAGCAGTCTCATCAGAATCACCATGGTCATCATCCTCATCATTATCATCATCATCCTCATCAACGCCACCACAATCATCATCATCATCATCACCACCACCACCACCATCGACCTCATGTTCAGAACCACCAACACCAGCCGCAAGCGGTTTATAATCAAGGCTCTATGAAGAGCTTGAATCACCTTCCCTCACAAAAATGTTCTCCGGGGTTGACTCCGTCTCTTTACCTAAATCACTCATCCTCCCCTCCCCACGTCCCAAATATCTTTCGCAATAAAAACTCCCCCTCGGCATCCCCCGGCCAAATGTCATCCAAGACCCCCCACATTCATCACGCTAAGCATAAACCTTCCTTCCATGGGCAGCCAAGCCTTTACAAAGGCAACAGTCTTACCTCCAGGCCAACCCCCAACTCGTCCAAAGCTCAGCTACAAGATGACGACGGCAGGGCCGAATCATCACCCTCTGGGTTTTCATCGGGCTTTATCATCACTGGACGGCGACCGTTGACCCCAAATACGAACAGCAGCGGCAGGCGGAAGCAGGTCTTGAATCAGGTCCGTCACGACGAACAAGAAGTGAACAGTGTTGTCACAAACAAAAGGCTGTCGTCGTCGTCATCGTTGTCATCATCATCCAGTCTCAAAGCCAGTGGTGGGTTTGTCAATTTGTCATCGTTTTCATCTTCCTTATCCAAAAATGTGTCGCCCACTTTTTCTTCCTCCAGGACACCATCCTCATCTTCGTACAGACTGTCAAATTCACATCCAGAGATCAACAACACCCAACACTCAGGGTCGCCCGGTCTTCCTAAGTCCAATTTTGAGTATTTGAGTATCAGACAAGGGCTTCTCTCCTCGGGGCACTCTCTATCCCACAAAGACCCCAAAAAGAAAAACTCTCCGTACGCCCACCCTACCGAGGGCACCACCACTCAGAATTATTCATCATCAGCCATTCCCACCCACTCCCAGAATTATCCGCCATCGAGCGTTTCATCAGCGTCTGCTCACCGGCCAGGGCCAAGCCAATCAAGTTCGGGGCCGACCAATCCAGAACCTCAAGCTTCAGTCAGTCAAAGGGCAAGCCATGATCTCGCAGGTCAGAATCACTCAGCTGGAGTGCCGCCCCGCATTGATGATGACGTCTTGGAAGTAATTTGCATAGATGACTAACAGCCCTTAATTGTGGGATGATCTCTTGGAGGAATTTGTACTGGTGCAGTCATTCTACATGTGTTTGAGTGTGGGAAGACAAATTAAGGCACTTCACATTCTCCTTGATAAATTCAATACAGTGTCTGACAATGGTCTGGGGAAAGGTAGCCTTTAACTTCAAATACCGAATGCAAGTCTCTTTTCAGGTCTTGAGTTGTGCATGTCTTGAGAAAGCATGATATTTGCTCACTAGTTTGTTACCGAGTCCATTTAAGATTGCAAAATCCATGTCAAAGATACCACAGGTTGAGTAAGGGAGTATGAATGAGGGAAGTTCTGAAGACAAACTAATCAGAAAATGTCCATTTAATTCAGGAAACAGGTCTTTCTTTGGTTGCTGTATTCGAGGAAGCGATCCATAGTTTGTTTTTTTCTCCTAATCATGCATGCAGGTTTTATCTGTAATACTCCAGAAGAACCTGAAATATGTGATTATTATTATTATGATAAATATCAAAACCATTAAAACTTTTTTAGACTTGAGATTTAGATAGCTGTACTCAATGGCTGAACTTATGTGACTTGTGTTCCGTTCGGGAGGATTGGGTCATAGTTTGGAGGAAGGCAAGACAGGACTTTTTCCTTTCCTTCTTAATGTTCATTCATGGGATACAGTGTAATCTGCTCTAGGCGGAGACAGTCTTGATGAAGTCGATCAGCACAGTGCCAGAAATGTTTCTCAACCTTTTCTTCTTGTGCAGGCCTTTGTTTGATTAGTGTTGTTTTATTGTCTTGTGACGAACACATATTGTGGACTGATTTGAAAGTTGATTGATTCATGTGTGTTATTGTATCTATATGAGTCAATGAATTAGCATCAATTAAATAATCAAGGAATTAGATGTGACACATTAGACCTATTTAATTTCCAAAGGCTGTTATGAGAATAATTGCAAATCCATTAAAAAAAAATGTAGTGCTCATTGCGGGCTCCACACCCTGAATTTTTGCGCGTCAATGTAGATCGACTCAGTTGAAAATTACAAAAATGATTTTTCAGAAAACATTATACATCTTAGTAGGGACATGACCCTTAATCATTGAAAAACAAATAGCATGGCTCTATCAAGTCAAAATCAGATCTTAGGGATGAAATTTACTCCAATGACCTCTCATCTTTGCAAACTAGACTTTTAGCTAAAAGTAGCCCCATGGTTTCAGGGGAGGTAACTCTTCAATGAATACAATATATTTTATAAAGTCATTTTAAGTCACAATTTTGATTAAAAGGGAAAGAAATTTAATGAAAATATATCAAGCAATTACATTGAAAGCGGGATAATCTCCGGCCCTGTGTTAATTTCTTCTCTAGGCATCCTAAATAAAAAGGAAAAACATCATGATAATCATCTTTGTGACTACAATTTCAGTACATGGTAGTAAATCTTATTTATATTCCTTTGCTATGGGAACCCCCCCCCCCCCCCCCCCTGCCATACTTTACTTTACTATATTAGAAATATTAAGAGATGGTGAAACAGAAGAGAAAATAAAGATCACTGCAGAAAAAAAGAAAAAAGCCTTGACATATGAGAGAATAAAACAAAGCTGTAAAACAAGGAAAGTTCCTTCATCAAGTTGTAGTAATATCGATACAGTCACTGGGATGCATTTAATCTCTTAGGTTTCGGGTTGTTTTTTTTCCAGATCTGCATATTTGACACTCTTACATTTTTCCCCTTGGAGTTTAGGCATCTTATCAAATTTTTACAGTTAGTTCCATTTTTCAAACTTTAGAATTAAAGTTAAGGTTAAAGCACACACCTTTTAGATGGGGTAATACAAAAATGTACCGGTATGGATTAAAGAAAGGGAAGAGAGTAGTGAAAAGTTCTAGGTCTTATTAAATAAGATTAAAATTGTGACTGTTCATAAAAAGTTTAAAGGTAGTTTTTAGGAAAAATTTGTAATTGTTTTAGATGTTTGAACTATGAATTAAAAGATAAAGCTTATCCAAAATTATTTCACTCTTTGTAATGTATAATAAATATATTTTGTATAACAAAAATTCAATTTATAAATGTGACTGTTTGGATAGATGTGTTGGCTGTGGGTATTTGAAAATGGATTTAATTAAATGGCAATGACAACATATAGATGAAGTTGAAGGTGACTATCTCTTAAATCATTTTTTAAAAGGGCTGTTAGTTTCAGGTCTGTGTTCCTTCCCGTCCCAATAAGTAGGCATTGATAAGTTGGCGTCAGTTATTGATTTCATTAAGAATTGATATTATTCATTATGATACTGTATCAGTATCAGACTATCATTATGAGTCATTATATTTGTACAGTGTAAATTTTGTTATACATGTACATGTATGTATTTGTTGAACAGAAAATTATCCCCTGGCAAGGGTCAGAAAATTATATGTTTGAATTATTCTTTGTTTGCTGGTGTTGTCTTGGTGATGTGCTTTTTTTTTCAAATGATAAATTATGTCACAAGTCATGATGCACCGGTAATGCTTTCTAAATGATTTTTATTTTAGATATGACATTATAATATTAATTTGTATATATTGTATATAAATATATATATAGGGTGGTCCGGAAAAAACGTCTCCAGCTTTAAAAGATAATAAGTTTGCCACTATGAAACTGAGTCACTTATAAATGGACAGTCCAATAAAACAACCAATTTTGTACTGACTAGCAAAATTTCAGAAAGATTGATACGATAGAACGCTTACAATACGGATTTGTGTTAGCATACCATTGTTAAGACAATATTGGACAGCATTTTCCCCGCATGCACTTACCCTAACAATTCGTTAGCCCTCTGAGTGTCAGTTTTGTTGAATACAAACTTAAGAATCAAAGCAGGAGGCTCTAGATCTAGAGCAGAACCAGATCTAAATCTAGATTTAGACCTACAAATAGTGATATTCGCAGACCTAGATCTAGATAGATCAAGTCTAAAAAAATGACAACATAAAACTAGATCTAGATCTAGCATATAACTAGATCTAGTACTAGAACTAGAGTCTAGTACTTAAAAGACTTGATAAATCTAGCAGACAAGATTCGTTTGAGGGAGAATGTTCAGTACAATTTTGTCTAGTATGATATCATTTTCACTAGAGGAACATCGGTGGCAAAGCATGATCGCAACCTCATCTCCTTTTCTTATGCTGTAAGACTTTTTTCAATGAGGCTTCCGACATCCATTTTCCATGTGGTGCAATGCGACCCCCCTCTACTGTATCCTTTATTTAAAAAATTTAGTGCTCATTGTGGGCTCCCCGCCCGGAACCGCCCGGAATTTTTGCGCCTCAATGTAGATCTACTCAGTCAGTTGAAAATTCCAAAAACGATTTTTCAGTAAACATTATACATCCAAGTAGGGACATGAT
>JBCHJU010445769.1:0-13190 GCA_039654505.1 Plocamopherus imperialis
AAGAAGAAGAAGAAGAAGAAGAAGAAGAAGAAGAAGAAGAAGAAGAAGAAGAAGGAGAAGAAGAAGAAGAAGAAGAACAAGAAGAAGAGCAAGAAGAAGAACAAGAAGAAGAACAAGAAGAAGAAGTAGAAGAAGAAATAATGTCACTGAGAAGATCGTATTGCGTGTCCTTTAAAAAAGAAAAAAAGAAAAAAAAAAGAAAAGCGAAAACGGAAGAAGAAACACGATGCGACGATTTTCTCGAGTATACGTTTAACATAATATATAACAAATCATTCTAATAATTTTTTTTTCTTGTTTCTTAGCCGTACTTAGGATAGAACTAACACTTTGAATTAGTAAGGCCAGTGTATATCTTCTTCTTAATCATATGTGTTTGAATATTTACTTTGACACATAGTTAAGCCCAATGCATGATGTTTTCTTTTTAAGCTTTAACCATAGATGCTTATTTCTTTACTTTGACATCTTGAATGGGGTACAATTAATGCTATTTCCGGAACATAAATATGAGCAGTCTCAAGCTCTAACGATTTTTTTCCATGGCATGTTTCTTATTACATAACATGCCGAGAAAAAGAGCCTTGTTTCCAAAACTTGCTTCTTGTTTTCGAGTCATCTGCATTACAACCAAATATCTTTTATAATAGTATCCATGCAAAAAAAAATTCACACGGATTGACTCTTTGTTGACGAAGAGGCCATTCATCGTCAAAGGCACGATTTAACCCTGCAATTACACTGCCCATAAAAATATATATCGGGAGAGCTCATGCTTTTATATCTCTAATGATGTACAGAGAGTTAAATCATGCTCATGTCGACCGATGTATCGGCGCTTTGTCCACAGCGAGCTAACAAGCTGGAGATACACAGTAACCACGTGGTCTAATCTCATCCGACCTTCTCTACTTTGTCCAGGTTTTAATATGGAACGAGACCGTGGCCAACTTGACGCTCATGGCGCTGGGGTCATCGGCGCCGGAAATCCTCCTCGCCATCATCGAGACGGTCACCAACCTTGACGAGGAGGAGGCCACCGAGTCCCTGGGGACCTTCACCATCATCGGCAGCGCCGCCTTCAACCTGCTCATCATCACGGCTGTGTGCATCGTCAGCGTGCCGAAACCGCAGTCCAAGCGGATCAAAGAGTTCGGCGTGTTCGTGGTCACCGGGATATGGTCGATATGGGCCTACGTGTGGATGCTGCTGGTGGTCAAGTACATCACCCCGGGCCAGGTGGACGTCTGGGAAGCGTGGGTCACTATGGCCTTCCTGCCACTGCTGGTCATCATGGCCTACTTACAGGATCTAGGTTGGTGCTGCGCAAGGAAGAAGGTCGGCAACTCGGACACGGAGGATAACACATCTGTGAGTAATCATCCATACTATTACCTGTTACCTGTCAGCTGCGTCATTAAGTGGTGGCAGCTGAGAACACGGCTATCTTGACAAATTGTCTCCATCCCCTTCTGTTCCTGGCGCTGAGAATATATAATCATACTATAATGGCTGTAAAAATGGACCCATTTAACACCCCTAATATCAGCACAATGAAATACATCTGACTCATTAGATCTAAACAAATTCAATGAGCTCCATAGAAAATGATTACAAACACAGAGGGGGGAATTTAGAAAGAAAAATAAGAAAGAAAAAACTGGATTCACTGAGATTTGAATCGTCTAGATCTAATGTGTCAGATCTACTTTATTGTGCTACAATCAAATTTCTTGCCTCATACTTGTTCCCTGATATCAGGTGATAAGCTGAGAAAACTTCGAAAAATTCACAGCTAAATTTCACTAATTTAGAACTAGATACTGAACCTATTTGTGAAAGTCCAAAAATCGTTTCATTAATTACGTAGTTTCTTGCCCTAGATTTAAATGTAAAAGAGAATGAACTCTAGACGCCATGATCCGTACTTTGATTACACGAAAAGGTGGAGTGGATGCGACATGTAGATACATATGTCGAAATTCAGTTTATATTATGACACATAGGAATAGAGATCTTAGACTAAAACCTAGTAAAATAGCTTAAACTATCTAGCTATATCTAGAAACACGCATAATGCATAATCATGCTAGTATTTTAAATGATTATAATCTTGAAAGTTTTATTTCAAGACCACCATCTTTTCGTTTCTATAAAGACATTTTCGCAAGAAAACTGATTTTACCTGTGGCAAGGCATTTGCATAATTACTTTTCTAGGAGAGTTGGAATGGACCCGAGACGACATGGGTGGATTTGCATGCAATCATTGGAGGATTTAGAAAACATGCATCATCACAAAAAAAAGAAGAAGAAACACAAAAAGCTGCAACAAAAACAAAACCACCCCCACAAAAAACAAAAACAAAAACAACAACAACAACACAAAACAACAACAACAACAAACAAACAAAAGCTAAAACAAAACCACAAAAACAACAACAACAAAATTTAAACAAAACAGAAAACGAAAATCAAAAACTTTCAATAAAAACTCTCTAGAGGATACTGAAAAGGTAGGCTGATAAGAATGTTTAGCGCGTTTTTCCTAAATTTAATCTCAAACAAGAACAATCTATATAAAATCTAGATATAATCTCGATCTGCTTTGAGATGATCTAGGTGTTACGGTAGATAAGATTAAATTTGGGATTTGCATCAATATAGACTTGATCGTTCGCCGAGATTGGTGAATGCATGCATGCCATACAACTTTGAACTAATACAAGTAAAAACCAAAAAAACAAAAAACAAAACAAAAAAAAAACATAAACAAAACAAAACCCAACTCTGAAACAGTCAAAAGAGAGCAAAGCAAAATAAAACAAAAATCAACAAGAAAAGCAAACAAACCATCTCGTGAAACAAAACAAAACGACAACAGATTTTTAATAAACACCCCCGATTCCTCCGACACAAAAACAAAGCAAAACAAAATAACAACATGAGAAGAAACAGCAACAAATAAACAAAAACAAAACAAACAACCCCCCCCCAAAAAAAACAACAACAACAACACACACACACACAAAAAAAACAAAAAATACAAAAAACAAAAAAAAATAAACAAACAAACAAACCCAAAACGAACACCAAACGACAAAAAACAAGATAAAACGGATTTTGGAGATGGGAGTGGCAGAAAATTGCGCTCTCTAGCTGACTCCTAATTTGAATGGTCGTGGAACCATTTCACAAATTACATATCCAAATTGCCCTAGGATAAAATCGTCTGTCCGTGGAAAACCAAGATAATGACAAACATTTAACTTTACTCCTAACTTCAAGAATCTTCGTACTATCTCTAAAGTATTACTGTCAATGAATACGATTCTTCTATTGTATTTCTTTCTTTCATGTAAAATGTTTTGGTTTCTAGTTCTTCAATAGGGAAAGCCTCTAGTTTGCATAGGATCAGAACTTAAGTGTGTATTTGTATGTTTGCAAACGATGCCATGCTGTTGGAACGAGATAGAAATTTTGGATTGGTTTCAATTCACTGGGACAAGTTTGTACATTTTTTAAAGTTTTGTTTTATTGAGTGTTTCATTGATACCCCCATTATTATTGTCAGGTGCCCCTCTTCAGTCCGACGTTTGGCAATCATGACCCTAAATTGACCTTTGTCCTCGGCTCGGCATTTGACCCACCAAACGTTGTTAACCCCGACCACACATCCTTGATGCCATCCATCAAATTCTCGGTCTTTCTCTTCCTCTCGTTCCTCTGAATTTTTCCTTCCAGTGCAAATTGCATTAAGAATTCTGCGAGTTACCTCTTATTATGTGCCCTGCATATATTTCTTTTCTCATCACGTTATTTAGCCCATCTCTCAATTTACACTGGCATTTCTCATAACGTCTATCAGCGCAACATAAAGACGACTTGTTCGGCTTTCCACCCGAGTACTGCTTAATGACCCCAACCATGTCCTGGTCGTAGGAAAAACACAAGTGTTGAAACCAGAAGCCAAATGTGTTGAAAGTCATTGCTAAAAATAGGAATCAAAAGTTCCCTTATAAGCTGTTTTACCTCTGATCCATAATAGAACATTGAGAAGAGACTGGCATTGGGCTTTGTTTTGATAGAACCCATTCATTTCCAATAGTAATTAACTCTGCAACAGTATGAGCCAGAAGTGCCCTCTCTTCTTCACCTCCAAGTCGGCCAACACTCGCAAGGTGGATAAAGCTCCGCAGTGTATTTGAACGATGATCTGATCATATAATATTCAGTTCTAAAATACAACTGTAGGTTGTGGCTCCAGAGCCCAGGAAGTCTGTTGGCCAGGTTAATTCAACAGCTCAGTGGAGTGAAACGATGCGGTCAAACGACCTCAATCTCATTGACGTCATTGGACATTGCGTAGGCTCTCGACCTGGTCACGGTCCAATGATTTACCGCCGGTGGACGGACAGTCGATTGACCCCGCGTCCCCTGTCAACCGCAGCCGAATGGTATTTTCGGTACTCGTTTTGGAATAACGTTTTTGTATGGTAGTCGTGTATGATTAACAGTACACATCGTGAATGGAAATCTGTCCATAATCCGTGTCTTATCTGGACGCCCATTGACCGCTCGTGTAACAATTGTAATAAATATAACTGTTGTAGTCTGCACGATCAATTTGATAGAATGCATAACATTATAAAATGCAAAGAAAATGATGATGATGATGATGATGATGATGCTACTACTATTACTTCTACTACTACAACTACTACAACAACAACAACTACTGCTACTACGACTGCTATTACTGCTGCTGCTGCTGCTACTACTACTGCTACTTCTACTCCTTCTACTACTACTACTACTACTACAACAACAACAACTACAACTACTACTACTACTACTACTACTACTACTACTAAAACTACTACTACTACCACCACCACTACTACTACTACTACTACTACTACTACTACTACTACTACCACTACTACTACTACTACTACTGGTTCTACTTTGAACAATACTTAGTATATTACTACTCCGTATACTTGTATTTAGTACTGTTACTGCTACTTATAACTGCTTAATATAATAAGTGCTATTATTAAACATGTCTTTCCGCTGCTCTACTCTGCTACGGGAAACACTGGTGTTTTCGTGTCTGATGACATTGAATAAAATGCATCCTTAATCAAGTTGGCGCTTTTAATACATCCCTTCAACACCTCTCTGACAATCAAACCCATCCTTATTTAGCTTAAGCTTGTCCTGCCCTCGTCCCCTCTGCATTCGTTTCCTTGGTTGAGATTTCTACCCGGAGACCTCTTTGGGGCCAAGAAATTACACGAGGCATCCGTTGATTTCCTGGAACTTTTTAGGTGAGTGCTTTTCACCTAAACTTCAACTGCAAGTACCAATTCTTTATTTCTTGAGTGACATTTTGACAGCGTATTAACAGACAATGATCTCTTCATCGAAATTCACTTTCTACCCTAGCCCTGATAAAAATTATCTTAATTCAAGAATTCATTGAAGACCGTTAAGGTCGTTACTGATATCACCAACAGTTTTGATCCGCATTGTCTGCTGATGTATATTAATGTGTTGACTTGAAGTGTTAGGTTTGGTTCCTCAATCATGAGACATAAGTAAATAAAGTGCCGCAGAGAATCGATCAAACAATCTTATCGAATTTTGGTCATTCTCCTGTCAATTTCCTTCTTCTTCCCCATTCATTCCTGTGTTCTCAATGGTTGAACCCCTGCTCTCACAGTCGCAATTTTATTGAAAAGTTCAAAGACAATGCCGACGATACCAGAAGTGACAACTACATCAAGGCGTACGTTCGGGAGATGTACAAACGGAATAAATCGGGTCAGAAATCACATCTTGATGGTAAGAAGGTTTGACATATAACATCTTGACGAGAGGACGATTTGCTTCGCTGATTTAATGCTAGAATGCACATCTTGAAGATAAGAATTTTCCACTCACTGGCTTAATGCTAGAATATAGATCTTGATGATGAGAAGTTTTCACGTTCTGCCTTACAACTAGAAACATATTTTGATGCCACGAAGGTCAGTTCTAAAGAGAATGGGAGATGTTGTCAGTAATTTGGAGTGACACGTGTGTAATGAGACTTTTTCTAAGTGTATGGAAAGAGAGAGCCCATTGTATTCGAAAATAAACTACTCTTATACGTAGAAGCGCTAGGAGCTTTACTGCGTTGAACGTCTTATATTTCTTTTGTCTTTCCTCAGACGAAAATTTACTACAGAATGTCAGTGACTTGTTCTTTGGTGGTACAGAGACCATGAGTATAACTATTTCTTGGGCCTTGCTATTCGCTATCAACCATCAGAACTTTCAAGAAAAGGTCTGCCATAGCCTCTCATTTTACTTATTACAACAATTTATCTTCATGTATCAAGTGCCGAGATCTTTTAAAAATACTAGTACTTATAAAACTGGAGATCTAGATTCAGGCTCTAGATAGAATCTAGCTTTCTGTAGGTCTATTGGCTTCTGTGAAGAATCCGAATTCACTGCTTTGTAAAAATGTAGATCTAGGGTAAATTTAAATTTCAATGCAACTTGTAGCGTTATAAGGGACAGAGTATCCAGACAGGGAGAAAGCAGGCCAACTAGGTAGGCACCACTGAATGGTAGACCAGAGCTGAATAGAAAATGGTGACTATTGTCAAGATGTCCTTTCGTTTCAATACGCTAGAAAGAACAAAAAAGCTGGATTTTAGCATCAAACAGAATTGTTTCAAAATACGATAGTAATAGGTAGATCAGAGATCTTATTATGGAGTGAAATTTTGAGAATTTTTGTCGCTTCCGTGAGCCGTAAAGTGTGCAAGATTGTTTGACCCTAGCTCCATTATAATAAGAAGGGCACAATATCTAATTATTTGTTCCATAACTCTACAAACAAACAAACAAACAAAAACATGAATGCACCTAGTACCAATAAGCAGAATATTTAAAGTCTTTGAAGTATCCAAGAGAACGTTTATCAAAACCTTCCTGCTTTGCAGATTCACAAAGAAATTGATGAAGTCGTTGGTACAGAACGACTACCCTCCATGCAAGACAAGCCAAACTTGAACTATCTTAACGCCTTTATCATGGAGACACAGCGTGTCGCAAGTATTGCCCCTCTGTCGTAAGTGGAGTCATGGTAGCTAAAACCAGCAACGGGAATCAATTTAAGAAGGCGCTAGTCACTAACGTCTGTCAATAGTGGCTTAGCACTATTCGCAAACGATCTGGGTTGTCATTATTCACATCTGGGATTACGCATGAAATAAGATTTATAACCTTAACCATAAACCTAACCCTAAAACCCTTAAGCCCCAGCCAATACCCTGAAATATAAAAAAAAAAACTACAGACGAACCTTTTTGTGAATAGCGCTGAAGACCTATTGTCAAACTTCTTCGAATAGTGACTCATCGCTTTTGGACTGTTCTTTTATTGAGATCATGAGCGTGGTTATAGATCTATGTAGCCTCTACGTTGTCCATGCCTTAGTGTCATCTCATGTATTGTTTATTCTGTACACCAGATTGTCTCATAGGGCCGCCCGAACGACTTATTTGGCTGGATACAGAATACCTAAAGGAGCTGTGGTTTTCCCCAATCTAGATGCTGTCATGAAAGACCCCAAGTACTGGGAAAACCCCGAGATGTTTAATCCGGGACGATTTTTGGACCAGGACAACAAGCTGCTGCGTCCAAGCCAGTTCCTTCCCTTTTCTATAGGCAAGATTTAACGGTCCATGTTTTACATGCTGAACTGCTTTAAAGATAGATTTAAAGCCGGGAACAGCTCGCATGGAATCCCATTCTTTCTTCTTCTAGAATGTCCGTACAATGACAAGTGCCGTTTAAAAATGACACTCTTTGGTGCCTCAGTTTTAGCCTAGCCCTTTCCAATTCCCTTCTTAAATGTTCCGGCACCTTTGACGCGAATTCTTTGTGGCCATTAAGGAGTTTATTATATTTGCTGTGTCTTTGTTTCTGAATTAATCTGTGAACTTTATTTTGGGCAAAATTGCTGCAACATTTTGAGGATATTATGTTCTGCGGGGTCTGAAGTATTAAGCAAGGAATGCTTTCTTGTTTTCTTTAGACGGGAATATGTTCTTGTCATCTTTAAGGTGTCGGATCCATTAACTTTTAGGCGCGTCAACTCGATCATCCTCCTCCTACTCCTGTTCCCAACATCTATCTCCTTTATCCTACTCTCCCTTCTGCTTCTTCTTCTACTCCCTGCAACCCCCCCCCTCTCTCTCTCTCTGTCTCTCTTCCTTTCCCTTCGCCTTATACTTGTCTGCAGACTGGCTACCTTAATATGTTTTCAAAGCACTCATTCTATCATGGGCATTGGCCATTTAGAAATTCCCCATCCCTTTCATGCGTCGTCAGAATTTATTTAACCAACAAACATTAATACTGTAGCTAATAATATGTAGCTAACTGTGAAACTTTTGATCAAAATGTCACCTCTCTTATAATGTTCTGAGTATTCCTTTCATCAGGGAGCGAGGATAGCTCGTGGTTTGGGGATTCGACCACCAAGCCAAAGGTCAGGCGTTCGATCCCAGATATGAAGGAGTAATTTCAAAATCCGATTTTTTCGGGATTTTCAACTTTTATATTCAGTAGTACTCCTAGTCCCACAAAGACTGGCGATAAACTAGAAGCCCCGTGTGCCTTTGCACATGTGAAAGAACCCTTGGTGATTGAAATCGAATCGATAAAAGTAGACCACGTCTCCGTCACCCTGGCTATATTCAATTCCCACCAAATAGCCATTACCATTTCAAACTCTCCTATAACCCCCTGTACCTCAATGCTGAATTATTAACTACTTCATGAGTCTGAATTCAAGTAGAACTTATTGTAGGATACTTGCTACAAGATTCATCGACTCTGCCACTAATGCCATGCAAATTCCTTAAGGTCAGTATTATGGAAACAAACTGTATCTTTACTTGTCGGTCACCATTCCATCTCCTTCAACGAGTTTGTTGCCTTTTATAACCCATATGATCATCATTGATACAGTCTGTCAATTAGAAATGCCGACTAATTTCGTTCATTTGCTACTAATACTTCAATTATGTAATTACCACAAGTTCAGATGTAATAGATGAAGTGCCCTATGTAGAACTGTCATCTCTTTTAACGCTTCATTTAATTATTGCAATCCTTTTATTGTGTTACTGACAAATCTTTTACTTTTCATTTGAACAGGTCGCAGAAAGTGCCTCGGCGAATCCCTTGCTAAAATGGAACTGTTCTTGTTCCTGTCGGCCATATTCCAACGCTTCCATGTCCTGCCTGACTATCCGAACCACCCGCCCCCCATTCAAGGTGTCCCGGGCATATCAGTGGGTCCCAAGCCTTACAGTGTACGGTTCAAGGCCAGAACTTAAATCCCCACCCCAGACGTGTATGAAAAAAACACAGTCTCGACGTATTTTTATTTTTAAGGCGTTCAAAAATATACTCTCGGACAAAAAAATAAAAGAAAGGCATGATTACATAACTGGTCTCCTTAAACATTGAAAGAAGGAAAACACTCGCCACCATAGAATTCAGAAGAATCTACACCATCTGGGTCAGAAGGGAAAAAATCAACAAGGAAAGACTAATCAGACTCTACAAAGCCCTTATTGCCCCAATCTCTCTCTACAACTCAGGCACCTTGGCGACGACCAAGACAAACTTCGAGAAATTAAATGCCTTCCACCGCAAACAGTTACGAAACCTCCCAGGAATCAAATGCTCCGACCGAATCGCAAATGAAGAAATATACAGAAGGACTAGTAGCCAGCCTCTCTTTCAATCACAAGAGCAAGGTGGAACCTATTTGGACATATTTTAAGACGTCCCTTGGACATCCAGGCCAACGAAGCCATGCAAGCATACTTTAAGTCAAACGACAAAGCTACCGCAAAACCGCCCCCCCCCCATCAACCTCCCAAAATAACTAGACGAGGACCTTACAAAGTTTCCAAAACACACCCCACACCGCATCCAACAACACCACAGCTTTCACCACCCACTCCAACTAAAAAGCAGTAAAGACCTAGATTAACCAAGAGAAATAGCACATGACATAGATAACTGGAGAGTGATGATTCAACAAATTATGGGCAAGGAGGCCAGCGGAAACGCGTCACCCATCTAAGTAACTAGCTAACATACTAAGCTCTCCTTAAAACGGATTATCAGTAACGCAATGATTTTAAAAAATGTGCATCGGCAACTTGTTGTTTATTAATTGAATGACGGAAATAGTATGGAAAATGTGGAGAACGTTTCATTTTTGCTCTTTGAAGAGAGATCATCAAATTATATAATATGCGTGTCCTTTTCGAGAGTATGGAACTAAATGGATGACTGTTATTATTATGCAACTTATGATATGATAGGACGACATTGTCCGCACCGAACTCACAAAATGCGAAAACTATAAACGTAATTTATTGCGTTATATTTAGTAAAGTAAGCCCTTTTTAAATTCATTGCTCTCAAACTGCCTTAAACAAGTTTGAAACAACTCTATCCTGTTGTAGTCCTAACTTTGTAACTATAGCTACATAAATCTATCTTTTAGAGATGCCTACGTAGGAGAAGATTTTTTTGGGTGGGGGAGGGGACGGGGAGGAGGTGCGAGACTAAAATTTTGAATTCCACACCAAAGTCTAGTGTAAGATCATCCTGAACAAAAATAGATTTCTATAAATCTTTTCTCCCTCCTGCAATTAAAAAGACGTTCACTGTAATAAAAAAGGAAAACAATTCTCGAAAGCTTCCAAGAGAGAAGAAAATTCGATTTCAGGTTACCCTCATTTCGAGCAAAAAAAAAAAAATCCTTTAAATATGAGCTTACTTCTTGGAGGTATGTAACCAGTAGTATACATACACATGCAGTAGGGAATAGTATAAGATATGCATTTCTCCTCAATACACCTAGTAAGAAATCTGAGAGATGCTCTATTGGCTCTACCTGAACGTCTAATTTCATATGAATCAGTAACACTACCGGTATGTATTTTGAACATTGCACCAAAGCTTTTCAAATTTTGTAATTTCACAATAAGTATCATCATGCATTTCTTGGTAAACAAGGAACATTGCCATAAAATAAAACATCATTGTACTTATCAGACGCATTATTATGATAAAAACTGTCATTTTCGTGAACTTCATCACTTCATGAGTGTCATTTGTTTAGTTTAGTTGTTTTTTTTTAGTTTTGTTTTGTTTTTTGTTGGGTTTGTTGTTGTTGTTGTTTTTTTGTTTGTTTGTTGTTGTTGTTGTTTTTTTTTTGGGGGGGGGCGTTTGTTTGTTTGTTTGTTTTTCAATAGGAGTGCTATTGCGCCTTTATTTGATATTCGGGTTTATCTCGTTTTGTATAACGCAACTGTTGCCATTCCATTCTATCAAACTATACGGCTCGGTATCATAACGTGTGTCAAGTTTGTTTTGCTTTCGCTGCCTCAAGAGAACTCGGTCTCCGATTTTGATGTGTCTCTCACGCGCTTGTCGCTTTGGGTCAGTGTATTGCTTTGACTTGAGTTTGTTAAACAAGTCGCTGTCCCTAACTTGCTCTCCATCAACATCACTCTGTCCGTACAGACCGATGTCCGGTGATATCGTTCTAAGCTTTCGCTTTCAGATGGAGTGCGGTTTATTTCTGTATGTGAACAGATAGTCACAAATCTCCATTTTCCAGTCTTTTCCGGAAGCCTTCACGATCCGCACTCTATTAAGAAGTGATCGTTTCTGTCTTTCTACCTCATCATTTTCGGCGGGATGCAATGGTGTAACAAATCTTTGCTTCATGTTAAATGTTTGCAAGAAATCTTGCATTTCAAGGGATTTGAATTCTGCAGCATTATCGCTCATTAATGTTTCACATTAACCATGCGTGTACAGCAACCTTTGTAAACTTCAATAACAGTCTTGCTGTCTTTCTTTTTGATTACGGCTACTTCATAAAATCTACTGTTGAGATCCATCACGACCAATATAAGGCTAACCAATTGTCATGGCTGTGACGGCAATGTCGTCGGTGGTAAAGGTTCAGGGTTAGAGTAACTCTGTACTTACTTACTTACTTACTGCCCTTTACGCCTCGTGGCATGTAGGGCAGCAACGAAGCCTTTCCACAACTGCCTGTCTTGGGCCTTCTTTTGGATGGTATTCCATGTCTCTTTCCAGTTGTTCATCTCCCCTTCTACTGTTCTGCGCCATGTTATTTTCGGTTTGCCGCGCCTCCTTCTGCCTTCAGGTGTCCAGTGTAAGGCAGTTCTTGAAATATTATCATTGTCTCTTCGGCAAACATGCCCTATCCATTTCCATCTTCTTCTCAAAATAATTGTTTCCATCTTTACTTGTTTGTTCTGTCTTAGGAGTTCACCATTCGATATTTTCATGGGCCAAAAGATTCTATTTATTTTTTCTGAGTCATTTGTGATGGAAGACAGATAGTTTGTGCATATCATTGTTTGTCATTCTCGAACATTCGGACCCATACAGGAGTAACTCTGTACGAGTTGACAATCATGACATCTCCGACCAACTTCTCAACATCTTTGTCAATTTTGTACCGCCAAAAATTCGTCCTCAGCCTTTGTTTAGTTGATACGATTCCAAAATGACCTTCATGTGCCAACTGTAGACATCTATTTTTCAAACTTTGATGAATAATGATTCTATGTCCTCACAACAATACATCCTGGTGAATCATTAATTCATATTTGATAGCACGGCGAGGTTTCAAGCATATAAGGAGCTCCTGAATAGTCTTTGCTTTCAAGTACAAAAGGGCGGAGAAAAGGCCTTTCTTCGCGGATATGTCATCTCGTAACATCTTTTCTGTATGATGTTGGCGTTTTCCCTTCATCCACTATGTAAATATCAATCCCATCATTTTTTATTTACCATTATTTACATATTCTGATGTTAAAAATAATGCAATCAACATTCAATTTAATACGAAGCACATCAAAATCAATGATTTTTGTTGTTGATGTTTTCCATTTCTGTTATACGAATAAATTGATTTTTATTAAAATGATTACTGTGAAGGATTATAATATTTTTATTTTTATACATCTCACAAACTAGACATTCTTCTTCTTCTTCTTCTTCTTCTTCTTCTTCTTCTTCTTCTTCTTCTTCTTCTTCTTCTTCTTCTTCTTCTTC
>JBCHJU010445880.1:0-13189 GCA_039654505.1 Plocamopherus imperialis
TAATATTTCATTTTTCCCACAAGATTTTAAATGCTACCTGAGAGAGAGAGAGAGAGAGAGAGAGAGAGAGAGAGAGGAGAGAGAGAGAGAGAAAGAAAGAGAGAGAGGGGGGGAGAGAGAGAGATAGACGGGGGGGGGGTGGAGGGGAGATTACACTTTCAGCACAACGATCAAAAATCGCTTGCCCAACGGGAGTCCATACAAGACAATCCTTTCAAACCCAAGGCAGTTTCACGTCGTTTTGCGTTCACCCATTGGCCTTGGCGCCTTGTAGGGCTAGTGCCAACCAGCCAGTCGTGCCTGATAAGGACGAATGCCGTCTGGTGAAGCCTGGTCTGTGTAAGCAGTGGCAAGTCGAACATTCCCACTCACCTCGCCCTGTTCAATCCCAGACACCCACGCTTTGTCAACTCACTCACCCTTCGGGGGGAAAAAATTCCAAGGAAGTACAGTTAACGAGATAAATAAGTAAAATAAAACAAATGAATAAAAAGAAAAGAAATTATATCACTGTCCTACCACTGCTATCTCAATCCTAACCCACCCCCACCTAAATCCCTCAAGGGCTCCACCACCATCCATCCAACCCCCGACCTTTTTTTTTTCTTCCGTGTGCGTTCCAAACGTGTAATGGAGGAATGGGGGAAGAGAGAAGGCGCAGGCGGGGGAGGGGGTAAGGGTTCTGGCACTGTCTAATTTGAATTTATTGCAGTTAGTGTGGTGCGCCCGTCAAATGCCAGCGTAGGCCTGTTTTATTGTGCCTTTTCCCTTCTAGAAAATAATTACTGTACGGCTTCTAAATTATGTTTAATGAAAAAATAGCATAGCTAATGACTGAAGTAACTTAATTATATTGTCAATGATAACATGATTATAATATTGATTATTGTGATAATTATGAATAACAGTATTAAAATATAATAAATGATAATAAATTGTAAAAAAACAACAAATAACAACACCAACAAGAAACAAAACAAAACAAACAGCAACCACAACAGCAACAACGATAATAATAAGATTAAGAAGAATAAGAAAAATAAGAATAATAAATATATATATTATATATAATATAGATATATATACAAATCAATTAACAATGATATAATAAGAGTAGATAAACATATATACATATATAAAATGTAATAATAGTAATATTCATAATAATAATATTAATAATTATAATAATAATAATAATATAATAATAATTATAATAATAATAATATAATAATAATGATTATGATAATAATAATAATAATAATAATAATAATAATAATAATAGTAATAATAATAATAATAATAATAATAATAATAATAATAATAGTAATAATATTAATAATTATTTTATATTTTATTATTATCGATAATAATAATAATAATAATAATAATAATAATAATAATAATAATAATAATAATAAAAATAATAATAATAGTAGTAGTAGTAGTAGTAATAATAACAATAAATAATGATACATGTAGAAATAATAATAATAGTAGTAGTAGTAGTAGTAATAATAACAATAAATAATGATACAGGTAGAAATAATAATAATAATAATAATAATAATAATAATAATAATAATAATAATAATAATAATAATAATAATAATAAAAATAATAAATGGTGCTTCTATAGCGTGTTACCCCATTCCAGATGGGCTCAAAGCGCTTTGCATTCTTTTAAATAAAAAAAAAAACAGCAACAAAAACAAACGACATTGTAATTATGTATTTATAAGTTGATCGGTTATAAGTGATTTAAAAGACAATATTATGATTAAAACACCGTTTTAAGTTGTTTATAGCTATTTAAAAAAGGCAATGGGAAAGTTGACTTAAACATTATTATGAGTTAAAAAGAAACGTTTTCAAGCTACATTTAAACTGGTCCACAGTTACAGTATCAACCCACCCGACATGTAAAGGTAGGGAATTCTAAAAGTGGGGAGCCGAAAATGAAAAAGACTGTTCACCAACTTTTGAGGGTCTTTGGTTTTGAGAGGACACGATTGTCAATTTTAGATCGTAAAATGTTAATAAGAGTTCAGACAGCGTTACTTGCTTGAAGAATGTAGTGCTAAATTATTGCAGAGCGATGTCATCAGTTTTGAAGTGTTGATTCAATCTTGAAAGCGAAGATGTCGAGATTAAGGATGTAAAATGTTCTCTGAGATCTAGGAATACAAGCACGGCACACGACTTGCTTTCAAAAACATAAATGTAAATGTAAACAAAATAAAGTTTAATAAAAACCTCAACTATAAAAAACCTCAACTATAAAGACAAAAGAAAACAGTAAACTTTCCGGTAGAGTATATTATACCCTTCGTCAGACAACAAAGAACAATCAAAAGACAATAAAACAAAAGAAATTACAATAAGCTAGAAAACATAAAAAGAAACAAATATTATGGAAAACAATCTAGATCTAGGAAGAAAAAACTTAGCCGTAAATATACACGAAAATTTACTGTTTTGTTTTGTCTGCTATAGTGGATCTTATTTAGTGAATTTTGCACTTTTCCCGCTCCCATTAACAGCGCCGCAAAGCATCTTGATGGACGTCGGCGCTTTATAAATGCCTATCATTATGTATTATTATTATTATCATTTTTCATTAAACTTTGTTTTGTTGACTTTCATATTGACCTCTCCAATGTGGTTGTTTATTTTTATTGCTGTCAATATAGATTCTAGTATCGTTTAATATTGTTTTGGACCCTCAGCGGGTTAAAATAAATAATATAAATATTGCTAGAAGCCTCAAAGCGCTTTACAATACATGTACATTTATTCCCCCAGCAGGCATGCTCCCCGGAGAGCATATAGTAAAGTGCAGCCCATTTGGCAATTTCCAGCCTATTGCCAGGTACCCGTTTGGCACCTGGTTAGGGTGAAGCAATTGGAGTAAATTTTCTTGCTTACGGAAAAATCACAATGGTCGTTGGCAGGAATCGAACCCAAGACCCCTTGGTCTTAAGCCTGACGCTCTATCCATTGAGCCACTGTCCCTCAAGATTAGGATTGATTTAATTTTGGCAGTGTGATTGCATGTCCTTTGGGTAAATGGTGACAACGGTGCTTGGAGTATTGTGAGCTGGTACAATATCATTATGATTAGGTTGAGGTTGTAAGTAAAAATTTGATAACAAATTTCTCACAAAGTTGTGTGGGATCTTCTTAACTATGCCAGAGACGTAGTCCAAGTAATGAATGTATACATAATATGCAAGAAAGTTACTTTAATGCACCTTGAAAAGATTACATTTTTATTTGGTTGACTGAAATAATACAAAAAAGGCTTTTCATCGCCAAAAACTCGAAATACACCATTCAATGAGAACGACTCAATGCAAACCATTCCTGGCCACAAAATGAACAAGGAGAAAACATATATTTTTGATTGATTTTAATTTATTATTGTTCTTTCATTTCAGTCATTTACCATGAAAATGATCAACTAGTACAAGGAAAAAATTATTTTACGTTGTAATTAAAGTTTAAATCCTAAAAAAAAAAAAAAATAATCTTAAAATGACAGGTTATGGGAAACTAGAGGTGGAGAAAATGCACAATAATAGTTATAATTGTAATACTTCAATGTACAGTACTTAGATTAATTATCAACATGCATGTACTGGAAAAAAGAAAAAGGATGACCAGGAAATTACATCATATGAACCCCTATCAAAGACAATAATATTCTTAAATTAGAGGGTATTTTATCAATATAGCCCATTTTGAAGTAGATCTCGATCTTACACATTTTTTCTCTATTTGTATTTGTTGTGTTTCGTGCCTGTATGAAAAAATTCGAAAAACAGAGAAAGGTGGCGTTTATACACGTACATGATGGTAATCCGGAAAAGGATGGGTGGGGTTTTCAGATTCTTCTCTTTGACCACCCAAAATCAACACCAATGGTAATAGACATGACACATTGAATCTTCATTTGACTATTGAAGGCTGAAAGACGTGATTTCAAACAAACCTAATTCAAATAATTTCCCATTGGAAACTTAAACACACATGGCATAGGTAAAGCTTTGGGTCAAGAATGGGAAGGTCAGCACCTTGCTGACACAGCACTTTGCTTCAGTGACATACACATGCCATTCATTTCAACATGTAAAGCCAAAATACCGACAAAAAAACTAGCATCTAGTTTCCAACTTGTGCAACTTTCATTTGAGATCGATTGCACCTCATGAAAAAAGTGCACCTTGCTCAGGTCTTCAGCCCTGAACATTTAAAACCCAACACTTCACCATCATAAACTTTTGTCTCCAACCTTCTTCACATCCCACCTATCTCTGGACGATTCTGATAAAATTACCAGGAAAACAACAATCAGGGTAGATTTAATAATTCAGTAATTGGTCCCCAATCGCAATGAAAGCTATGCTAGAATCATTTGTAGACGAATCTTAGGAATGAGCTAGACCAAGAGGCAATAATGGTAGTTTTATTAACAGGGATATGGCTGAAACCCCAAAACCTGTAAAGCCAATGAAAATACATACTGTAATAAGTGTAATGCCTCAGCATAGTTATTAGTTAGATGACATATACGAGTTATCATGACTGTACATGAGAAGGGAAAAACAAAATTCAATTTAACATTGAACAAGCTTTAATAAAGGTAATAAATAAAGCAGTTAAATAGTGTGTGAAAAGAACTGAATTGAATTTTTATTTAATTTTAAAAAATCTCTATAAGCAATAAAGATAATTTAAAGTCAGTTTAACAGAATAGCTGAGCTCAAGTATGAATTTTGACCAGTAAATTATACAAAAGTCCAAGAACATAAATAAAACAATCTTGATGGTAAAAGAACATAATAATTAATCTTCTACTGGATCAAATAAATTGCATTTTAAAAAAAGAAACGAGAACACAGCATGTGAATTTAAAAAAACCCACCAAAAAACAAAAAACAAACAAACAATAACAAAAGAACCCCCAAAAAACAAAACAATTGCATGTTAGCATTTAGTAGTCTACCCTTCAGCCCTCTATCCACACCATTAAATTAGTTCGAGTCCCCATCAAACATATTCCAAAAGCCAGAAATCACAGATGAATATTACACACATTGTATTGTGGTGTCTGAAAACACTGTCAAAATGACAATGGTTATTATATGTCAGTATTGAAGAAAAACAAATAAAAAAACAAACAAACAAAAATTGCACATCCACATCCATTCTCACTAGCTTCAGAAACACTTTAACATATTGTATGTACGTCCCCTGTTTTCCAATCCTTTGAACAATAAATTCATGAATAGGAATGTTTCATGCATAATATTCAAAATAAAACATAGACCACAAAATTATTTTTAAAAACATAAACAAAGCCAACATATTTAAAAACCATGAGCTAAACCACCAAGAAAATGATATATTATTTCAACGTATTTTTAAGTTATATTTAAATATTTTATGGGTATCCTTATTAAATGTTCAACATCATACACACAATGAAGAACACCATTGCCCATGGCTGTAGAAGCAAAAGCTGGATTGGCTGTGATAAAGTAGGCAAAAACAAAATATGTAGAGCCTTAGAACTAAGCCAAACTTCCAAAAAATTATTTTAATTCTAACCGCAATTTAAAGCAAGATCCTGGAAACATGATAGATTTGAATTCCAATAAAAAAATATCTGATCAAGCTCTGTGAAAGTATATTTTAAGGATAACTAATGTTTTTTGTTTCATTCTTTAAGAATAAGACTCATGAAAAAGCAACATTGTAGTATTTGAATTACAAAGGGCTTAATCAAGAAAGAGTTAAGATTTGTAGACAATATTCTTCGTTTCAATTAATATAAGTATTAACCAACATGTAAAAAGATGACAGATTAAAAATAGATCTCTCATCACAATGAAAGTTCATGCTCAGGAACACATGCCAATGAGATTTGCAAAAGCCTGAAACAAATTTCTCCTGATATGTAAACTATATTGCTCTACATACCTGCTGAATTCAAACTACTGACCATAAGTCACATCTAAGGATGTGAGAATCACAAACAGCAGAAACCTCAAAGGCCATTACATCGATGCAAAAAACGTCAATTGTGTACGGTGGAATATCAAATACAGTTCTAAGGCGCAACACTGAAAAAGGGACACCATGAATTGAAAGCATAATAAGTAGCAGTACTTTGTTACTACTTTCATCTTGACCAAATCCGCCAATGACATTCAACCACTAATAGATAGTTTATAATACCTACCAAACTACATGAATGATTATCATACTTCAGCATTGATATTGGTATCCAACAGAAAGTATTGAAGCAGACAATACCCAAGCATACTATAATGTCTCCTAATTGAGCATTAACGTTTACTACAAGTACCAGAGGTGAGCTCTTTCCCTCCAAGCTTAGTAGATTCTGTGTTCTATTTCTCAGTATGTATGTGTATGTATTGGGGGGAGGGGGGAGGGAGAGGGGGGAGTGATGGTTAGGGAAATTGGTAAATTAAAACAATTGGAATGGTTTAAATTATTTAAGTGCCTGAGATCTTCAAAAAGGGGTTTTTTATTGGGAAGACAATAAAGTAAGGGGTGGATGAGCATGTCGCGAAAAACAATTTGGTTACAGAAAGAAAAACTTTATTTAAGAAACTCCAGACTATTGGTGTTTGAATATTGAGACTGAGAAAAGAAACAGAGACATGTGTAGATAGAAAAGGCACACAATTTAATTTCGTCAAATAGGAATTGGAAAAAGGGCTGAGGAAATTGCCCTATTGTGGCAGTTCAGACATACAAGCACTTCATTGTATTGACACTGGAGGTATTTTTCCATCCAAAATAAGGTTTGAAATCACTTAAACAGCATCAAAATCTGAGTGTAAGAAACAATTTTAGTACATAACATTCAGATGGACAATGAAGTAAAGTAACCTTTCAAAATAGATATTATACATATATATATATTTATATATATGTATATATATATATACATATATACACATATATATATATTTATATATTTATGTGTGTGTATATATTTATGTTGTATATTTCATCAATAATGGAAAGGACAAAAAAACAAAAAACAAAACAAACACTAAAACAAAAAATACATAATACTAGAGCTCTGTGCACAAAATATACTTGATCGACATCGAAAAGGTCAAATGGCAAAATCATATAAATAAAACAAATAAAAAAAAAAACGGAAAAGCTCGGGAAAGACAAAATGTCTTTACTTACTTATATTACATCAATAATAATAATATTATCACAATCTAGACCTATTGAGGAAAAGAGCTCACCCACAGCATATATGTGAAAAAAGTATCAGTATTAGAACCCAGATGCAATATAAAAAAAAGCATTTCCCAGAAAAGTGCGTCTACTGGTTCTGGCCTTTTACATGAATATATGGATTCTGGCATTACAATTATAAGGACAAAACATCGCACAGTCATGTCATAGGGTGGAGGAATTGTCAAAAGAACCAAAGCAATCACAAGAGATGACAACAGAGGCAAACAAAAATATAATTAAATATGTACGACAGGCAATTTTTATTTCTTTTCATTTAGAACACTGCCTGTTCCTCAGTCTTCCCTTGTCCAACTCTATAATCCACTGAGAAGGAAAACAAGAATAAATCAACCATGTTTAAAAAATAAGTCTTTACAGTTACAGGCGTATGACTTTAAAGCAGCAAAATAAAGGGATGAAAAAAACCCTAAAAAGGATATGTAAGTCCCAAGAGGCAGCCGTGAACAGAAGAGAGAGAAAGAGAGAGAGAGAGAGAGAGAGAGAGAGAGAGAGACAGAGGGGTGAACCATGAACAAAGCAATCAATTTATGCATAATAAACAGAAGGGAAAGGAAATCGAGGGCATAGTCCCTTAAAAAGCATAAAAAGGAAAGCTGTAGCTTTAAATTTTAATATCAAACCCCCAGACCACTCACAAAGCACCTTGACCTTAATATAAGCACTGTTATCTTAATATACTTGGATAAACATATAATCAAGAGTGAATCATTTGATTGACTGATTACAAATCATTCACCATCCACAGTAATCTATGGGCTCATGGGATTGTGAGCAGATACAAATTATTCATAAGGAACACAAAAAAAGATGTAAATATGTCATAGGTTTGAGTTTCAGTGAAAGATCCTATCAGATGCCCAGAGTATTCTTCTCCAATACAGATCAGACCCGCAACAAAGCTAAGGTTGAATTGAGAAATAAAAATTACTGAAAGCAACAAAAAAAAAAAAAAAAAAAAAAAATGGAATCATGAGTTATTAAATACCAGTGTAAAAGATATACTAGCATTAAATACCATGAACGACAACTTGACTTGGAGATACTTTTTCAAAAGCAGATACTTTCTGGTTGATTGAGTGAAACTGAAAATCTGTATGAATCAAGAAAAATGTTTTGGCCCATACCTGGAGATCACATCAAACAAAGGCATAAAGGCTTTTCCTAATACTTACAGTAAATTTGCACTGACGGTGGGGAAAAAAAAAACCATCCTCATTTCCATCAATTAAACATTTTTTAAATTTAAAAGATGTCATTCCACAGACGAATAGGCAAGTGACAATGTTTAAAAGAAGAAAGAGGGACAGAAAGGCAAAAAGGAGGGAATCAGAAAAGAAGGGCGTGAGGAGAAAAATGGTGAAAAAGATAAGAGTCAGAAACCAAGAGTAAAGAGAAAAAATTACATTAAGAGAAAACAAAGGAAACAAATGCAAAAAGAAGCAAAAAACGGTGAAGCAAAAGACTTAACCAACAAAAGTAAAATCATTATCATATGACATAGCACCTTAACAGTTCCCAAATATCCAATGTTCTGGTATCAAGCCAACAACAAACATTTTTCTCTTATCAGATTCTTCAGAACCTATTACAACAAAGAGAAGACGAAATCTAAACAAAAACATTCCTTAAATTTGCAGCCAGAAAGAAAGGAAACAATGATAGTGATACGCAAGAAAAAAAAAAGTGAAAAAAAACAACAAACTGTTTCATGAACACAAAATTGTCCACAATGTCAGACCCCGAGAACCTGGAATTAACATATTTCATTGTTCATCTCTGTTGTCGTCTCTGTCGTCCTATTAGATCAAAAATACACAGTCAGCGTTTAGAGGGGGACCTTTTCCTCAGGGTGGAGAGGAGAGTTACTGTTAGAGTCTCCTTCAGGCTTCATAATATCACCATCTGGGGACACTTGGGCATCACGGAGAGCTTCATCGATTTCATTGGAGGAGCGACTACCAGTCACCTTAGCCTGAAAAAGACAAAATGAACGAAACAAAAACAAGTTCACGTGGGTGTAAAATGAACCAAGACTCAGGTACGGAATTCAATTTTAAATTGCTATGAACAGATCACTTCTTTCTTTTTGCAATAGAAGAGTTATGCTCCACCGGTGTAGGAAAAGTGGGAATGGTATAGTACGGAACAGATTGGCTACATTCCTTAGCTCAAGTCATGATGACATATACTGGGTATGTTTGAAACCTGGGTTGCAAAAGTATTAATAAAGTGAGATCATATATTTTGTGACTTAAATTGAACAGCAGAGAAAAAGGGTTTTTTTAATTGTTTTTAGACCATCACATGCAATTTACAAAAAACTCTTGAGTTGCACATGTTCCTTCCTTTCTTTCACTCAAATGAAAAGTTTGACAGCTATGGTAATAAAAATAAAAGAAATCATTCCTTGAAAAAAATACCCATGATAATAAAAGTATGATAAATATAATAATCATTAAATGGTAAGAGAAAAAGAGTTTACAATTATTGGAGCAGGTACATGTGGAGTCGATTTTCATTCAGAAACTGTCGAATCTATACAAAAACGGCGACTTTTATCATTGCCATTGCACTTTTTCCTACATTCAATCAAATATATGTAGGTTTGGTTGTTTTAAGAACTCCAAACGGTATCTACCCATCTCTACCAACTTGATGCTGTGATGATATACATACAGACTTGCCAACCCCAAGACCCGCGAAAGAGGAATCTGGCTCAAAGAAAAAAGAATATCAGCCTAAAAAATAGGAATCAGAAGCACCATCTATAGAAAACATGTATGAGCTTACTTTATCAACTTTAGACCCATATTGTATTTCACTTTACTGCGATTTAGTTTTTCAAAACTCGACAAATTAAACTGCCAGCTGCGCTAATAAAATATAGAGTATTCACTGCCAAAAACCGGAAAAAATATTATCCAAGCCGGTAACCTGGTATTTTTCTGACAAAACTGTCATGAAAAGATATTGCTTTAAAAGTGTCCGTGATTGATTCAAATCATAAGTTTTGAACACAAAACGGAATGGCGGAAACTAGGGGTCTAAATCGTAATAATTCACCCAAAATTGGAAGGGTTGGCTGGTCTGTATAATATACCTCTTCCATCTTGAGTTTTATCTATGACATCTAACATCTTCTAATATTAAGTGAGCAAATCCTAATAAATCACATGAAAAAATCCTTGCCTCTAGGTAAATTCCTAAAATCAGAAGACACTTCGTGTATAAAGGATTAAAACACTTGACGCAAAATCTTAAACCTCCTTGCCAGCAGGAAAAATAATATATAATTTCACCGCAATAAGTAAAAGGAAGGTTTTTGGCTTTATCTTCTTTTTGCAGTTTACAGACCAAAAGATGTCAAGGGCAGAGAGACATATTGGAGTCAACATTCAACCATATTGAATGATCGATTCAAATTCACTCTGTCCAAAATCCAAGGCAAAGAAAGGGGATACAGATGAAGAACAATTTATACAATACTTTAAAAACAAAAAGAAAGAAAAAAATGAGGAAAAAATAAAGCAGAACACACATGTTGAAGAATAAAACAAAACAAAAATTAGAGCACAGCATAGAGATAGTTAAAATGGAGAAAATCTCTGTAAAAGTACCCAACCAAACAAGACGCACACCAAGAAAAAGGTCTTAAAACAAATATGGCTTTACGTTATACCCCTTTTCATATGCCTTTAATATGGGCTTTTGTTTAACTCTTGCACTATAACAATTGTAAGATCACTGATGTTATTTAAATTTACATTGGACAGTAAAAAGCAGGCTTAAAAGACGGCATCAAGTCAACAAGAATCATAACAAAGTGAAACAATGCAGAACAATGAAAGGTTGTATGCCTAAAATCATAGCAAAAAAGTGGAGAAATGGGACCATTGAGAAAAGGCGGAAAAAAAAA
This sequence comes from Plocamopherus imperialis, assembly GCA_039654505.1. Taxonomy (NCBI): domain Eukaryota; kingdom Metazoa; phylum Mollusca; class Gastropoda; order Nudibranchia; family Polyceridae; genus Plocamopherus; species Plocamopherus imperialis. The sequence goes on from JBCHJU010445880.1 coordinate 11,228, forward strand.
AAAGGAAAAAAACACACCGAAAAATTTCAAAATATCCCATCATTCCCTCCCATAAAAAAGCATAACAAAAAAGAAAAAAAAAAGAAAAACAACAAAAAAAAAGACAAAAACCAAATAAACTAAACAAACAAAAACAAAGAGTAATAATAGGAAAATGTACAGTGCAATGCTTAAAAAAAAAGAGAGCTGTAAATACCATAGCAGACGAATAGAATGAGAATTGGTCTTATTCATCATTTTCTTTGGACAAAGACACACTTTCTCTGAAATTCATACGTTATGACGATACATTTATGGTAAGGAGACAAGAGACCCCATTACGTTCTTCGGATTATTATATTACTGCTGGGTTCGCAGTCAAAAATTCATGGCATTATGAAGTGAACTTGTAGTTTTGCAGCCAGTGTATGATTTTTAGCCTTTTCTCATTGGCATCTCTGCAACTTGAATAAAATGTCTCCTTCTACCACCATTCCCAGCGTATTTGAGGTGAGGATATCGTATGAAGTGAAGGCACCAAATTGGTTATAATGTTATAAGGAAGAAGAATGAAGGAAGTAAGAAAAAAGAGGCACAAACTTCTTCATCAAAGACATGAAGACGTATAACTTTTTAAAAAGCAGAAACAAAGAACAGAACTTTTGTTTCTAGAAAAAAAATCATAAGTAAGCTGTTAAAAATGAACAAACTTTAAAAAAAATTGGTGAGTAAGTTACGAAACAACATTGCAAGTGCATTTCTGTTAGAATTTCCATTTCTTTTAGTACCATTTTCATCGCAAGCATAGATCTCACTGCTTCTTATAAACGTTTTCATAGTAACACTGAAAATAAATAAAAGAAAAAAACAAAACAAAAGTCATGAAGAAAAAAATAGAAAGCTGAAAATATCTACAGGGTAAAGAGACAAAAAAGGGCATTGCAGACAAATGATACTTAAAAAAAAAAAAAAAAGCGCAGCCCAAACTAATGAAATATAAATAAGGACATGATCACAAGCAGGACCTGAAGCAAGTCCAGTGGAACATTGGAACATGGATAAAAAGCAACATTAAAGCTCTCCTTCTTTGTAGAGGCAGAAGAAATGCATAGGTGTGAGGCAAAGACACCAATGTTGAAATATCTTGTACGTGGCAATTGGGATTTTACATCAGTTGTGATGAAAATGACAAAATGGAGATGCTATTGTAAGCCTTTATACAAGAGAAAAAATGTGAACATGCCAATAATATAGTATTTTTTCATCCAGATAGTGGACATAAAGGTAATAACATAAAGCCAAGTAAGATCAATTTCCACAAGTGCTTTCATCCATAGACACCTCTAACCAAGATGACATCAATTCAGCGAAACACAGGCATATATATATATATATATATGTATAATGTGGCATGAAAGAAGCAAAAGACAACAACAAAAGGCATACTGAACGTCTCATTTAGGGAACACAGAAACACCAAAGCTGAGAGCAAAAAAAAACAAAAAACCAACAACATCAAAGAAACAAAAACCTGGATGCAGTTCAAATATTGTTCATCCAGGTTTCCTTCTAATTCCAGGTTACTTTTTCAAGAAACAATAAAATATTGATTAGTGGGCCTTTGATATTGAGGTCCGATGGCAACTTTTATGGCTTAAAAATACATGTTGCTCATAGCAAAAAGCTGGTACTGAAAATTTAGTAAACACAAATTGGACAAATAAAAAACCCCACAAAAACAAAAAAAAAAAACAAACCCAAAAAATCCAAAACATAACAAAACAATCCTTTCTGTTACAATCAATCATTTACCATGTACTCCAAGAAACAATTATCAATCAAATGATATATATATATATCCTTTATTAAAAAAATTTAGTGCTCATTGTGGGCTCCCCGCCCGGAACCGCCCGGAATTTTTGCGCATCACTGTAGATCTACTCAGTCAGTTGAAAATTCCAAAAACGATTTTTCAGTAAACAT
>JBCHJU010445991.1:0-13187 GCA_039654505.1 Plocamopherus imperialis
TTCAATGTTGTGTAAGCCTGCAACTTAAATGGTGTTTTAATTATAATATTGCCTTTTAAATCGCTTATAAAACCTATCATCTCATTATGATGTACATTACAATGTCCTTTGTTGTTATTTAATGGAATGTAAAGCCCTTTGAGCCCATCTAGAAATGGGTAACGCGCTATAGAAACACCATTTATATTTATAACTAAACTTCAACGCATTTTATTAATTTTCTCTAGTGTTTTGTAAAGTAGCAAGCCAGTGGTTTTGCCCACCCAGTTTTGAAAGTCTGGAGCCGCCACTGCCTTGTCGTGATTTTTGTGATTTTACCCATTCACTAGGCCCTAACCCAACATGGGCGTTGCCTCTACATCGCAGGCTCCACGAATGCGCTACCCTTCGGCAAGCCCTAGGCTAGTTCAAAGTTCAGGTCAGGTCAGGTCAAGGCCACTTGTCCGACAGACCAGAGTCTGAGACTGAGACAAGTGCAGTCGACCTCATTCTCGTTATTCGGCGTTGTGAACTTTCTTGGAAGTGTCCCGTGTAGATCTTCTGATCTAGATCTAGATTAATTCATAAATCCATAAGACATCAAGTTTTCTGTGTGGTCTAGCACATCGCCTTGTCTTTACCATGCCTATTCTAAAGATAGAGACGAATCTAGCAAGAGGTGACATCCCGTACGATTTTCTCACGAAAGCTACAAGTTTGGTAGCCCAAGAGCTCGGAAAACCTGAGAGTGTAAGTGCCCTTGCTCCGGTTAGACCTTGAAAAAGTTTTGAATCTATATATCTAGATCTAGAAATCTAGGCCTAGATTCTAGATCTAGACCTTTTGAGATCTACAATCCGGGTTCTAGATCTATATCTTAATTAATGTAGCTTTGGGGCGAAAACACTGAACTGACTGTTTTAGTTGTTTTAGCTTAGCTTATACTATAATAGATCTCTACTGTCCAGTCCATCTACTAGATTCTAGAGCTATAAATAATAATAACGGACGGCACCTCTGGTATTACTAGGGTACTTTCCGCAAGCCCCCCTTTTTCCCCTCTATTAAACGACAGTAGACAAAATTATGATGTAACCCATGACCCTAATTTCTGATATAATGGCTCTGTTAACAATAGAGGCATTGACCAATTAAAAATTTCTAGATCTAGTCCTATCCTTAGAAGCCAACTAAAATGCCTCTTAAGTCCACTAGTACTAGAACTTGTGCCCTTGTCCCCTTCCTGTAGACCACTAGATCTAGGCAAGGAAAGCATGGGTGTAATGTATTGCATCAAGGTTGAACCCATCATTTTGCTTCTGGCCTAGTTGTCAAACACATCATGGCATGAAATTACATGCTTTTAATGTGCTCGGTTGTAACGTCATAAAAATTCCCATTTGGGTCGTTATTACATATCTGAGGTAAACTGTACTTTCAGTACTCGCCAGGTTCCTGCACACTGGATTATCTTCAGCTCGTTATGCATTACTGTGCACGCTGCAGCCCCGTTACTGAATTTTTTATAGGAATTAAGTCCCCGTAACTGCACGCCAGGCACACATTACTGCACGCTATTTCTTGTCCAATGTAAAAAAAATCCTTTTTTTAAACGGCCGAAAAGTAAAATACATTTTATTAAACTGTTCTGTTAAGACCGCAAACACAAGGAACCCACCGTGTAAAAACATTTTTATTCCGCTGACGCGGAAGGGTGTGTGTGTGTGCGTACCAGTGTGCGTGCATGCATGAAGAAAGTTTAACTTGTAGATACACTGTAACACAAATCATAACCTCAAGTGCACAATCAAAGTTCATGTCTGTTGACAACAGCAGCAGTAATGCGACAGGGCACCGATTTGAACTGGTGGCGGGGTGGACGGAGCATCGAATTCAATGTGTCATGCTTTGCATTTGGTGTAAAGTGATAAAAGAAATCTAGTTTCATCTATCTGATCATGTTTCTTAGTGCAGCTGACAGGGTAATAATAGAACTGCTCCAGAAGGAGAAAGGCGCCGGTGGCACCCTTGTTTTGAAAGAAGTAGTTCCCAATAAGAATTGGACAGTTTTTTTCAATCAGTAGACTAATAAAGGAGAATTGATACAGGCAATTGCCAGAGCTTGGGAAGAAATAACTCTTGATGAGATTAAAGCATGTCTCATCCAGGAAGATGTGCATCAGAAAGGTTATTGAGCTAAAAGGTGGACCCAAAGTTCACTTCAACCTCAAATGAAAGAGTGCTCATTTTCTCTGATATAATATACAGCAGAACCCAGATAAGTCGACGTCTCTTAAGTCGACTTTCGGCTTAAGTCGACATGATTTGAAATTCCCAACTTTTTCTCTATACAGTATTACTACGTCGACATCCGATAAGTCGACATTCTTCCCCTTCTTTGCTCTTAAGTCGACATGAATAGCCCGACCCGATAAGCTCATCATGAGTTTCAGGGCCAAGCCATGTGCATGTTTGAAAAGAAGGATGGACCCAGAGGCGATAACAATATTCCACACGCTTGATTTAGTGTAAGTGAAAAAAGTGGGCGACCTAGCAGGAGCATGGACTGGGTAGGTTTGGCGAGGCGAGCGAGTGGATGGGGGTGAAAGGGAAGAAGGGGATGGGTGAGGTGTGTGTGTTTGTGACATGTGGAAGTTACGTTGGAATTCACGCTGGAGACTTGCCTCTTTCTGTCTGTCAACAGTTTGTACTGGTCCAGCTGAACACGGATCAAATGATGACATTCGGTGGGAGTGCTGAAAACTGTGCAAACATCAGTATGCACAGCATTGGAGTTGTGGGCCCTGACAAGAACAGAGCTCTTGCCCCTGTGCTATGCAAATTTATTGAAGAAAATCTGAAAATAAGTCCGGACAGGTAAGAGCTTTGCCTAAAGGTCAATATTTAATCTTCATACAATGTATTGATTTTGTAAACGGGCTTGTGCAACTGTATTAGAAACCCATTAATAATACAGTGATACATTTCGACCATACATGAACTTGTAAAATGGAATCCCTCCATATATACAATGAACAAACATCTTGCGACTAGTTAAGTTGGATTATCTTTCTGAGGGATTTAATAAAGGAAACGAAGTACTCAAGAGACTGAAAGAATCCTTATCTTAGTCAAACGTGTAAAGTGAGTTTTCTCTTAGGGCTTAGCGGATGTTTAGGGGAAGCTGTTATAGGTTATAGGTTTGGTTAAGGGCCAATGATTTCGCATGTTACTATGATTTGAGTTTTAATGTGTCCTGTCAAGCCTTTTGGCTCATGAAGCAGAGAGTCAGTGACAGGTTGAATCTGTCACTTTCTGAATGGAATGATAGTCCATTGCAAAATATTTTCCTAGCTAAAACTGTAACCATTTCCATATGGGACAAATGGAGCAGCAGGAGTAATTCAAAATTAACATCAGGCCTAATACATTTCACTTTTCATACACAGGAGACAAAACTTAAGTAAAAGATTCTGTTGACGAAGTATTGAAAAGGCTCCTGCCATCACAACTCGCCATACATAACACCCTGTATGGTTCTGCAGACCAGCTGAAAAACGCCTGCAGATTCTATCGACTGGCATTGACAGCACAAGAGCTATAAGCCCAGCAGTGAGAATAGAAGAAGAAGAAGAAGAAGAAGAAGAAGAAGATGAAGTATTGAATACTCCTTGACAAGTTGTGTTTCCCTTCTTCATGTTTAGAGAGACTTCCAATGAAGTTTGATTAGGGCATTTGTAACACAGCCCTTCTCTTTTGACCAGCTGTTTGTGGCAAATCTTGCTGCTCTTCTTTGAACTTTCTCTATTTTTATCTGTTGTAATATTATGTGCACGTCCCACAGGTTGTGTATTGACTGCTTAATTAGCTGTTTTGAGTGCAAAACAGATTTTTGTCTCTTTTAATTATACTTCATGATTGTAGCTTTCAAAACATGAATTTCATCTAAATGCCTTTACTGAATAGTTAAAAATAGTTTCCCTCCTCCATAAAAAAATTTTCCTTTATTAACTGGCTGCAATGAGCCTATTAATTAGAAGTCCGGATGCTGGCTGTGCTATGTACTTGAATTTGGGCAGGGAATGAGGGTTTGTAATGTCCACAATATATAACGTACATGTGTACGACAGATTGGCATTTAAGCTGTTGACTGTTGTGAAGCTGTCAACCTAATACCAAAATACTAGATTAATAACTTAATTTAGGCACGTTGATAAGAATACCAAGCTATCTAAGTTTGTCAGCTATTATGAAGACTAAGACTACTAACCTTTTGCAACTTTCCATGCAATCCCCATTCTCATTGTTAAAGTCAGCGAAACCGAAAAAAAAAAAAACCCCAACAAAAAATCAAAAATTTTTTTTTAAATACAGATCAAAATCAGCATCGAGGCATTGCATACCTAAAAACCCTAACATCGATAAATTTTCGTGACTTCCAGGCACTGTAAACCTTTTTGCAAAATAATACAGACATCCAGAGAAAAGCAATATGAAGGCACATTGGAAATACACTAGAACCCGCATAAGTCGAAATTGCTGGGACTTTCGAAATCACGTCGACTTAAGAGAATGTCGACATAAGAGATTGCAGTAGATTTGAAGGAGAACAAGGAAACTAACATGCACGGTACCTTTTAGTTTACTCAATACTGTAATGGGCCTGGTGAAGCTCGCGCAACACACAACACACACTAGACCAGACCTACGCACTTGTTGAGTTGTGGTCAGCATTTTTTCTTTGTTTCACACTCTACTCTTTAGCCTACTACAATATGACATACATGTAATATGATAAGAACACTAGACCTACACACGTGTTGTGGTCAGCATCTTTTCTTTGTTTCGCACTCTATAGCCTACTGCAATATAATTTTAATATGATAAGGAAGACATTAGAACATTTAGAACCAACCACCCGATCGCCTCGTCATTCCCTCCCCTACCCACCCATCCCCTTTCACCCCCAACCACCTGTTCGCCTTGCCATTCCTCCCGCGCGCCACCTCACCCATCCCCCTTACTCCATGCTCTTGCTAGGTCGCACGCTTTTTTTTTCATTTACACTAAATCAAGCGTGTGGAATCAACTGCAGATCTAGTAATCGCCTCTGGGTCCACCCTTCTTTTCAAACATGCTCATGGCTTGGTCCTGAAACTCATGATGACCCTATCGGTTCGGACTATTCATGTCGACTTAAGAGAAAAGAAGGGGGAAGAATGTTGACTTATCGGATGTGATGTAGTAATACTGTATAGAGAAAAAGTTGGGAATTTCAAATCATGTCGACTGAAGCCGAAAGTCGACTTAAGAGACGTCGACTTATCTGGGTTCCACTGTATTATTATATATATGCAAAGCAATGAGATGTTTGGTGATTGATAGGATGAAACTAAATCACGCCCATTGTATTTTACCATGGCCATGCCTCTTTGGGGTCTTGGTGTCCATTGGATGTCAATGCGATGATTATGTTACCGTACACTGTGTGGCTTATCTTCTTCGCCATCCGTCTAAGATCCTGGTACACCTGGCATCCCAGTTTTGCTTTTTCCCCAGGGTTACGATGACAGAATGTCACTACTTTATTTGATTTCAATTTCAGGTAGATAAATAGTACCCACTGAGTATGTTAGGTAGCAAGTATACTTATAGCCTGTTCACACAAAATTGCCTGTAGCATTGCAATCGTCGTATGTATTTCATTGAAACTTTGCATGCCAACCAAGATTTGGATTGACTCAATGACAATTTTTTTCCATTGAGGATTAGAATAGTAATTTTCGAGTTTGCTTCTTTATTTTATATTAAAAAATACAACACCTGCCAGTGTACTATTTTAAAGGATTTATGGTAATAATAATTAAATACATTAAATTTATATCTAAGTGACAGTCACCAGAATTTGATTGTCCACGAAATTCCAGTGAGCTAAAATTTATATTTATTTGGTTGGTAACTGACCAGCCAGCACACCTAGGTGGCTGTTCGCAGCTTTCCACACTTCTAGCTCATGCCAAGTATATGCATGCCGTATATGTTCATGCTACACATCGCCAAGTTTTTTGTGATTGTTTAAATGAAAACAGAGAAAACATAAAAAATATTCACATCTTTGAGAGAACTGTTCTATGTATAATGTATGTACAAAACACAAACGTAAAATTTGTTGAGTCATGGCAAATGTACAGTTGCATGCAAAGATTCAGCATTCAGTAGCTGAAAAAATTCAAGAAAACTACGAAGGACTAAATTCAATTCGTTTTTAAGTTTTTTCTACTATTGAAACTTTTCACAGTTTTTGATTTATCATTAACCCATGTATATGTTACTGTTACTGCTTGGTTAGCCTAAAACTAAGGGATGATATTCTTTCTGTGTGATGCCATGTTTTTGTTTTTTTTATTTGTCAGGTTTGCCACCGAACAAGACAAGGGAATTTTTTTTTCTCTCCCCGGCAAATGGATGAGAAACTTCAGAAATCAACTAATGATCAAAAGATGGTCACATTTCCTTCTGCTGAGAAGGGCAAGAATCATCAGGACCATACCTACCATTTACCAACAGCCACGGCGTACGGACAGAGTGGATCCTTTGAGGACAATCCCAAAGCCCAAAGTGCGTCAGTTGCTTTCAGTCTCGGACAGGATGAGGAAGGAAAAGAAAAATGCACATCTTCAAATGGCCAGCCTTGTACCAGGCCATCATCAAGTCCTCTGACTAGGGTGCCTGCAAGCCTTTCTGACAAAACTAGAAGTGTCGCAAATGTTGAAGGAAGTTCGATGGACAAAGAGGGTGTCCCCATCAACATTAACATTGAACAGGAAAGTGACAACAGTGATAACACTCAGGAAAAAAGTAAACCAAGAAGTATGCAAGGAGATTACAAAATAGAAAATGTCGACGAAGGTAATCATGTTGAGAATGTGCCAGAAAAAAGCAGTCTTGATGTTGAACGGAAAAAGAGCTTAATGGAAAATGCACAGGGAGAAGACAATGTAGATTTATTACAGAAAAGTGACAACCCAGTAAATGAACCGGAGAAAGACAATGTTGAAGTAGAATTGAAAAAGGCAGAACATGCGAAAATGAATGGCATTCAGGAAACAGGAATGTTTGGACGTGATCTTGGAAGAAATGTGGAACCCGTTCCCAAAGCTAATGGATTTGAGTATTATGGTCACCTGGATGAGGCATTTGTTGAGGGAAACTGCAGGTCAGATGAAAAAGAGTGTACATCAGGCAATGGTCAGGAATGGGTTGTAATGAGCATAGCTCGGGAGATAACCAAGGAAGTCATTCAAAATCTGGATGGCCATGGGGGAAAGAATGCAAAAGATATGTGCATCAACAACAATGGAGGATCTTCTCAGACAAATGCTGTGTCACAGAGTGTCACTGAAGAATCAAAAATGTGTCTTTCAAGTGCAAATCTTGAATTCCAAGATGAGAAATGTAAAACTGGGGACGTTGTAGGTCTTCAGACCCAGTGTGTGAGGCTGATACCTGATGAGAAAGGTTCTGGTCAAGCTCCCTTTGCAGAGGTAGGGACATGTGTTCATATTCAAGTAAAGGATGAAGACAGTTTTCATGATGATGGAAAGCTTTCAGGCTCTTCCTCTGTGAAAATGAATGCAGGCCAATCAAATAAGATGTGTGCAAAAAATGCAGTAAAGATAAAAGTCCTTAACAGTGAAGATGGTCCTAATTCTTCTTCCTGTCAACAGAAAATGAAATCAAAAATAGATCAAAAGTGCTCAAAAATAAATCTTCGTTCCCAAGCAGGGAGAGTCTGTGATGTTGACAAAACTGAGAAAGCTAGAAGTCTGCAAACACAGAGTATGGTGCTGAGAAGTGAGAAAGAAGGTGTTGCTAAAATTGCCCTTTCAAATATTCAAATTCAAGAAAAGAACAAAGAGAATTTCCTTGATGCAGAAAATCTTTCAGTCAGTAATTGTAAGATCACTTTCACAAATAAAGATGAAAACACTGAAAGACTAGCTAGTGAAAGCTACCCGGAAAGATTTCATGAGGCAGACACTTCTACCATTGCATTTGGTGTCTTAAGAAAAAGTCTGAAAGAAGTGGAAGCAAGATGTCTTTCTCATGCCTTTGAATTTTTTCTTCCACCTGAAATTTCAAGTCCTTTGAAACGCCAAGTAGGTCGACCCAAACAGATATCTGCAGAAAGTAGAGTATGTATGAATAGTCTTTATGCCGAAAATAATTCCGATTGTTCGTCTTCATCTCAGCAGAAAATGAAAGTAAAAGATCAGCACGGATTTTCATCTCGACCATTATTGTTGGCTCGCTCCAAACGTGGACGGAATCTAAAGGCTGTCTTATCAACCCAAATTATAGGAGCAGGTTGTCCTTCTCCCTCTTCTGATCTTTTTCTTTCACCTGAAATTTCAAGTTCTGTGAAACGCCGAGTAGGTCGACCCAAAAAGATATCTGCCGAAAGTAGAGAGAGTATGAAAAATCTTTGTGCCAAAAATTTTACCAATTGTTCATCTTCATCTCAGCGGAAAATGAAACTGAAAGAAGATCAGCGACGGTTATCTCGACAATTATTGTTGGCTCGCTCCAAACGTGGACGGAATCTAAAAGCTGTCTCATCAACCCAAAAAATAGAAACAGGTTATCACTCTCCCTCTTCTGATCTTTCTCTTTCACCTGAAATTTCAAGTTCTTTGAAACGTCGAGTAGGTCGACCCAAAAAGATTTCTGCAGATTGTAGAGAGAGTATGAAAAATCTTTGTGCCAAAAACTTTACCGATTGTTCATCTTCATCTCAGCAGAAAATGAAACTAAAAGATCAGCGACGGATATCATCTCGACAATTATTGTTGGCTCACTCCAAACGTGAACAGAATCCAAAGGCTGTCTCATCAACCCAAGACGTCATACTCACCCGAAGCTCTGGGAAATCCTATGACGGTACCGTGAAAGGTTTTAACATGGAGCTGTCTGAATTTCATGGAGATACTCCAGGAGGAAGAACGCTTAAAAGTCAGGCTGTAGGGGGATCACAGGCAAATAATCACACAATAGTTGGGTGTGAAAAAAGTCATAAAGATCCTGGGCCTTGTAAATCTGAAAAACAGGAAAAAGACAAGTACAGGCACCTGTCAACACGTCATTTGAATCATTTGAAGAATGTGTGGCTTCAAAATAAAATACGAAGGAGGAAGAAGAAGCCCCGTTCAAACAGTTTTGAAAACCAATCTTTTCCTATGAAGTCAAAAGAAGCAGCATCCGTTCCTCCAAAAAAGAAGAGAAAGCTGGATGCAGTTAGTCACGATAACCCATCATGTCATGGACTGCCAAGAGAACGAGCCCATTCGAAAAGAATAAGAAAAGCAACCCAGTGGTACTCCACATTTAAAGATGACATGAGCAGCTCAGAAAGAAAGGTAAAAAAACATGAAAGTAAACCTGTTGAGAACAAATCAGGTAATGAATGTTTGAAACAACAAACTCATTCCTCGGTTGGCAGGCCTTGTGCTCCCTTAGAGACTCAACACATCAAACATGCCATTGGAAGAGAGGAAGCCCCCAGGAGGCATTCTCCTGGACGGGATGAGGTGGAGAGAATCACGACAAGGGGAAATAGCTCTTGTAACAAGTTTGGATGGGACCGTGCTATAGGAACCAAGGAAAGGGGAAAGCACTCTTCTGATGGCTTCGGGCGGGACCTTTTTGTTGGAGGAATAAGCAGAGGAGGGAAGCATCCTTCTGGCAGCAAGATACTGGACCTTGCAGGAGGAATCATCAGAAAGGGAGATCGCTCAATTGACAAGTTTGAACAAGGCTATTCCGAGAGGATCAATGAAAAGAGAAGTCCTAACAGTTTTGGTAACAAGGGCATAATGTTTAACTCTAGTTGCAAGACAAACTCTGTTCCCTTCTCTGACCATGACATGGAGTGGGTTCTGGAAGGCCCTTCCAGTCCCGAGTTTGCACCTGAATTGTCCGATGTTGGCTCAAGTGTTGGATCCCCAGAAATTGAAATTGATGTCGATCTTTACTCCGAAGATGAAGAAGAAGTAGAGGATGAAGAAAGCGGGAGACAAACCCTAGTGCCAGTCAAAGATCCTGGAATCAGTGAGATGCAGCCTCGCAAGCTGCCACTGTTCCATCGAAAGCTGCCAAATCCATCGTCAGAGCCTATTGCTACCCTCTACTACAATTCGGAAGCCGTCATGCTGCGTGGCTGCAGTGAACATCATCCATGTTGTCAACAATATGCTGCAAAGAAAGTTGACAAATGGACCCAGTGGGAGAATCCACAAGTGAATGAGATGTTTCTAGATGACATAAGTCGTACGAAATGTGCTCAAAATCACAATCACCGTCACAGTTACCTGTCCACCTGCCACTCATCGTCCGTTTTGGGCTATTCGAATGAGAACGGGATCAAGTGCAAGTCCAAAGGGAAGTCGGCAGCCTCTGATGTTCGGGAGATGAGAGTATTCAGGAAAAAGAAGGCATCCACTGGCACTATTGGAAAAGAGTCCCGATCAGTTGAGCTAGACCGATGCAGCGCCCCTCTGGCCAACTCAAATCAAATTACAACTGTGCTTTGGCCCACTTCCTTCTCATACAGTGCTCTGCCTTCAGGGCAATCAGATGCAAAAGGCTTAGATTATCTCCCTAACAATACAAAAGTGACAAACACCACCAATGGACGGGTCATTGCCTCCTCTTCTGCCCAGAACGATCAGTATACTTCTGGAGAGACAGTTGTGAATTGCGTTCAAGACGCTCCTGCAAAACCTGAGAGAATATATTTCATTCAGCATGGGCTCTTTCAAGGAAATGGCACGGAGGCATATGCAATGACCCAGGAAACTCCTGACTCTATGAGAGTTCTCGCCTCACCTCATAATCAGGAGCCAAAAGATAAAACTGTTCCTTATAAGCTTGTGCCTCCATCCACCAAAATTGTCAGTAGTGGTGCTCAAAGTTTTAAAGATATGGATGTGAGGTCCTTGTTAGCACAGAAAATTATCATGAACAAGTCTAACCAGACTACAACAATGGCTGCCACTGCTGATACTAGTGATGCTTGCAGACAGAACCTGATCGTTTTAGATCCAAACACAATATTGATCCAAAACTATAAGTCACCTGATACATCAGCGAGGCCTGTGAAAATTCTTTCAAGCACTTCTAGTGAGAGGCCAGATCTAGCTCTGAACACAGCCCAGGCAACTTTTTCTGATGCATCTTTAAAGCCTGTCAAAATGTGTTCAGTTGCTGTCACCCAAGAACAGGAAGATTCAGCCATGAAGAGGTTGACCCAGATTTGTAGCGCATCTAGGAAGCTTGTGTCGAATCTGCCACCGGGTGCTGCTACAGAGACAGTTCTGAAGAATACACAACGTACTAAGAATAGCAGTAACTTGCCCATTATGTTCACGAATTTTCAGGGAAATGCATCAGCCGAGAATATGGTTCATAAAACTTCTGCATATCCTGTGTCAATGCTCTCCCGAACTGTTACTCATGAGACAACAGATTTAGATGTGGATACGTTACCAGAGAAAATTGACTCTGCCGACTGTGGAAAACTTGTATCAATTCTTCCCTCAATCATCACCCATAGACAAGAAAATTCACCTGTGAATATGTTAGTCCAGAAATCTATACCTGAAACATCAAGAAAACATGTGGTGTCAATACCTCTATCAACTGCCCCTTGTGAACAGACAAATTTAGGTGTGAAGAATTCATTGGCCCAGAAATTTATTTTGAACACATCTACAAACACTGGGTCAATTCCTCCTGTGGCTGTCATTGCTGAGCAGGAACATTTAAGTTTGAAACCGTCCACTGATGTTTCATCATTTATGCATCCCATGTCAAATGTTTCATCAGATCAGACTTGTAGACAGGCAGGTTCAAAGTTAAAATGTTTGGCCCAGAAAAATATTTCTGCTTCATCTGCACATCCTATGTCAGTTCTTTCAACAGCAGAGGCTGGTAAACAGGAAGATTTAGCTGTGAATTGTTTGGCCCAGGAAACTATTTCTATATCTGCATATCCAGTGTCAATTGTTTCATCAGCTGAGATGCGAAGACAGGGAAAGTCAACAGAAGCTGTATTGTCTTAGAAATCTGCTTTATTCGTCTAGAAAGTTTAAATCAATTATTTAAAGAGATATCATTCATTCATAGACAGAAAGATTTTGAAAAATCCATTGGCCACAATTTTTTCTTCTTCTGAAACTTTGGCAGATCCAGTGCCAATTCTCCCAAAGTTCAGTGCCTAGGAAAGGGAGGTTTAGCTGAGAATTCATCAGCCTGGGAAATTTTTTCCTAGACACTGGCAAATCCAGCTATACTATAACCCATTCTACGGCATCTCTTGAGAACATGAAGATATATGTATGATGGGTCTCACATTCCAACTCCTCTGTACATCCTTCTTTGATTTTTCCTTCGTATGTCACTAACAAACAGGAAATTTCAGCCTTGGATCCATTATACAAGCAAACTGTGTCCAAAATCATGTGAGGACTGATTCTTTTGCCGTCGCCCATGGCCAGGAAACTTTTGTTGTAAGTGCTATGGCCTGAAAGGGATTCATGGACTTTTCACTTTCACAACATTGTATAAAACTTTCACTTCCAGTGTGTTGAGTAGCGAAGAGCCGATCATGTCTAATAACCAAGAGATACCCAAATTTTATACTGTTTTGAAGAATGGTGTGCTGTTTAAGAATCAGAAAACTTGCAAGTTTTGTATACTTTAGTGGTTGGTCCTTCTCAAAGTTTTTGGATAAAAAAAAAAAAGAAAAGCACACTTCTTTTTTAATAAAAGAACAAGTGCTGAAAACCAACATTATACTATACACATGAATATGAACTCCTAATAAATAACAATGGGAAAATTGTCAAGTTCCCAATATAATATATCGCTTCTCCCCAGTGCAGTCTGATTTACCAGAATCTCGATCTCAGTGGATGGCATTGGAACTGGAGAAAGAGGATGAGGTAAAGATAGAACCATTTTTATGATGAAAGAGACAACATGATGCTGATGAGTGAATGAACAGTTCAACACAAAGATAAAAATGGCGACCGGGTACATAAAAAGCATCAGATTTACCTTACGGACCAACCGGACCAAGAAATAACCTACCGAGAAAAAAGACGTCTCATCAAAGAAATGAGGAGGAAGCCACCAGAAACAAAGGATGA
>JBCHJU010446101.1:0-13184 GCA_039654505.1 Plocamopherus imperialis
TTGTTGGAACGGTATTCTTGGTTCGGTTTTGTCGGTGAAGGTATTTTTGGTTCGCTGACTTTGGTTAGGTGTTGTTGATAAAGTGTTGTTGATTTGGTGTTGGTGAAGGTATTGTTGGTTTGGTGTTATTGTTTTGGTTTTGTTAGTTTAGTGTTGTTGGTGAATGTTTTGTTGTTACGGTATTGTTGATTCGGTTTTGTCGGTTCGGTTTTGTTGGTGTGGTTTGGTGTTATGATTTGTTGATTTGTTGATTTGTTGTTGGTGGTTTATTGTTTTTGGTGAAGGTGTTGTTGGTGAAGGAGTTGTTGGTTCGGTGTTGTTGGTGAAGGTGTTATTGGTAAAGGTGTTGGTTCGGTGTTATGATTCGTTGTTGGTGGTTTAGTGTTTTTGGTGAAGGTGTTGTTGGTGAAGGAGTTGTTGGTGAAGGTGTTCTTGGTTCGGTGTTGTTGGTGAAGGTGTCGTTGGTTCAGTGTGTTTCGTGAAGGTGTTGCTCTTGAAGGTTTGGCTTGTGAATGTGTTGCTGGTGAAAGTGTTGTTGGTTCAGTGTTGTGGGTGAATTAGCTGTTGGTTCGGTGTTGTTGGTGAAGGTGACGTTAGTTGAGATCTGTTTTTTTGTTTTTTTTTTGAGTTGCTGGTAAAAGTTTTGTTGATTCGTTGTTACTGGTTCTGTGTTAGTGGTGAAGATGTCGTCAGTTCGATATTGTATGTAAAGGTGGTAATGGTGAATGTGTTGTTGGTGAATATATGTTGTTGGTGAAGGTGTTGTTGGTTCGGTGTTCTGGAGTTGTTTTTTCTTTTTTTTTTAAGACCGTAATTACACATTTTGGTGAAAATGTGTTTTTAACACCACCATATAGTTTGAATCAAGGCGCATCGACTGCTCTAGGTCTTGCCTCTCTATCATCATAAATAAAGAGGTAAATGGGAAAACAAAACAAAAACAAACAAAAAAACTGTACGTCGAATCAAGTAGCAGTATGTTGTGAACGTTTTTTCGCTCTCCTGTAAAATTTGGTTTGGCTTACTTACGGTCTTTGAAAAAAGAAAAAAAAAACTCCATTGTTGTTGGTTCGGTGTTGTTGATTTGATGCTGTTGGTGAATGTATTGTTGGTGAATGATTTGTTGATGAAGGCGTCCTTAATTCTGTGTTGTGTGTTTGGCGTTGTTGGGAATGTGTTGTTAGTGAATGTGTCGTTCGTTTGGTGCTGTTGGTTTGGTGATGTTGGTTTGGTGATGTTGGTTTGGTGATGTTGGTTTGGTGATGTTGGTTTGGTGATGTTGGTTTTGTGATGTTGGTTTGGTGATGTTGGTTCTGTGTTTTCGGTGAATATGTCGTTGGTTTGGTTTTGTTGGTGATTTAGTTGTTGGTGAAGATGTTGTTGTAGAAGTTATTGTCGGTGAATGTGTCGTTAGGGAAAGTGTTGTTTTTCGGTTTTGTTGTGAAGGCGTCGTTCATTCGGTGTTGTTGGTTTGGTGTTGTTGGTGAAGGTTTGGTTTGTTCGGTGTGGTTGGTGAAGGTGTTGCTGGAGAAGGTGTTGTTTGTTCGGTGTTTTTTGGTGATGTGTATTTGGAGAAGGTGTCGTTGGTTCTTTGTTGTTCGTGAATGTGTGGCTGGTGAAGGTTTTTCTGGTTGGGTGTTTTGGTGAAAGTGTTGTTGGTTCGACGTTGTTGTTGAAGGTGTCGTTGGTTCTGTATTGTTGGTGAATTGGTTGTTTGTCCCGGGTTCTTGGTTTGGTGTTGTTGGTGGATGTGTTGTTGGTGAAGGTGTAGTTGGTTCGGTGTTATAGGTGAAGGTGTCATTGGTTCGGTGTTGTTGGTTTTGTGTTCTTGGTAAAGGTGACGTTGTTTCAGAATTGTTGTTTTGTGTTGCTGGTAAAGTTGTTGTTGATTCGTAGTTGCTGGTTTTCTGTTTGTGGTGTTACTGTTTCGGTTTTGCTGGTGAAGGTGTCGTTAATTCGGTGTTGTTGGTTTCGTGTTGTTGGTGAAGGCGTTAGTTCGGTGTTGTTGGTTTGGCGTTGTTGGTTGGTGTTCTTGGTGAAGGTGTCGTTGGTTCGTCGTTATTGCCTTGGTCTTATTTGTTTGGTGTTGTTGGAGATGTTATTGGTTTGGTGTTGTTGGTTAATGTGTTGATTATTTGTTGTTGTTTATTTGGTGCTGTTGGTGAATTTAGTGTTGGTAAATGTGTTGTTGGTGTTATTGTTGTTGAAGGTGTCGATGGTTCATAGTTGGTGGTTTAGGTGTAGTTGATTCTGTGTTTGTTGTGAAGGTGTCGTTGGTTTGGTGTTGTTGGTTCGTTGTTGTTGGTTTTGTGTTATTGGTTCGTTGTTGTTGATTTGGTGTTATTGGTTCGTTGTTGTTTTTTTTTTTTGTGTTATTGGTTCGTTGTTGTTGGTTTGGTGTTGTTGGTTCGTTGTTGTTGGTTTGGTGTTGTGGTTTGGTGTTGTTGGTTTTGTTTTGTTGATGAAGGAGTCGATGATTCGGTGTTGTTCGAGGATTTGTTGTTGGTTTGGTGTTGTTGGTTTGGTTTTGTTGATTTTGTGTTGTTGGTTCGGTGTTGTTGGTTTGGTGTCGTTGTTTCGGTGTCGTTGGTGAAAGTCTTGTTGTTTCAGTGTTCTTAGTTCGGTGTCGTTGGTTTGGTGTAGCCGTTTTTATTCTTGTTGGTGTGGTTTGTTGCTATGGTGTTGTTGGTTTGGTGACGTTGGTTCGGTGATATTGGTTTGTTGATGTTTTTTGGTGAAGGTGTAGTTGGTTGGGTGTTGCTGGCTTGGCGTTGTTGGCTCGTTGTTGTTTGTTCGGTATTGTTGGCTTGGGGTCGTTAGTTCGGTGTTTTTTGTTTGGTGTCGTTGGTTCGGTGTTGTTGGTTCGGTGTTGTTGGTTTGGTGTCGGTGTTGGTTCGGTGTTGTTGGTTTTGTATCGGTGTTGGTTCGGTGTTGTGTATTCGATGTTGTTGGTTCGGTGTTACTGATGGTGTTGTCGGTGTCGTGTTCTTGGTGAAAGTAGTTTTTTTTTTTTGTGAAATTGTCGTTGGCGAAGGTGTTGTTGGTGAATGTGTTTTTGGTAAAGGTATTTTTGTATAAAGTTTTGTTGCTTTGGTGTTTTTGATTAAGGCGTTGTTGTTGAAGGTGTTGTTTGTGACGTTTGTGAAGTTGTCGTAGGTGAAGGTGTAGTTATTTTGGTGTTGCTGATGAAGGTGTCGTTGGTTCGGTTTGTTTAGGGAAGGTCCTTTTGTAGAAATTGTGTTGTTGCTTCGGTTTGTTGGTTTGGTGTTGTTGCTTCTGTTTGTTGGTTTGGTGTTGTTGGTGAAGGTGGTGTTGGTGAAAGGTTTTTTGGTGAAGGTGATGTTGTTTGGGTATTGTTGGTGGATGTGATCTTGGTACGGCGTTGTTTGTTCGATGTTGTTGGTTTGGTGTTATTTGGGAAACTGTCGTTGGTTCGGTGTTGCTTGCTCGATGTTGTTGGTGAAAGTGTCATTAGTGTTGTGTCATTAGTTTGGTGTATTCGGTTCGGTGTTGTTGGTTCAGTGGTGTTGGTTTGGTGCCTTTTGTTTGGTGTTGTTGGTTTGTGTTCGTTGTCGTTGTCGTGTTGTTGTTTCAGTGCTGTTGGCTTTGTGTTGTTGGTTCAATGTTGTTGGCATGGTGTTCTTGATTCTATTTTGTTTCCTTGGTGTTTTTGGTTCGGTCTGTGGTGTTGATTTTGTGTGTTTGGTTCGGTGTTGTCGGTTCAATATTGTTGGTTCGGTCTTGTTGGTTCTGAGACGTTCGTTTGTTGCGGTTTGTTTCGTGTTGTTTGTTCGGTGTTGTGAGTACGGTGTTGTTGGTGAAGATGACGTTGGTTCTGTGTTTTCTGTGAAGGTGTCGTTGTTTCAGTGTTGTTGGTTAAGGTGTCGTTGGTGTCGTTGGCTTGGTGCCGTTGGTTCTGTGTTGTTGGTTCGGTCTTGTTGGTGAAGGCGTTGCTGTTTCGGTGGTGTTGATGAAGGTGTCGTTCGTTCAGTGTCGTTGGTTTGGAGTTGTTGTTTTGGTGTTGTTGGTGAAGATGTCGTTGGTGAATGTGTTGTTGGTTTGTGTTGTTGGCGAAAGTGTTGTTGGTGAAGGTGTTTTAATGAAGGTATTGTTTACGAAGGTCTTGTTTGTTTGACGTTGTTGGTTTCGTGTTGTTTGTTTGGTGTTGTTGGTGAAGGTGTTGTTGGTTTGGGTGCTGTTGGTGAAGGTGTCGTTGGTGTAGTTTTGCTGGTGAAGGTGGCTTTGGTTTGGTGTTGTTGGTCTTGTGGTTTTGGTGAAGGTATTATTGGTGAAGGTGACGTTGGTGAAAGTGTTGGTGAGGGTTCCGTTGGTTCTGTGTTGTTGGCAAAGGTGTTTATGTAGAAGGTGTTGTTGGTTTGTTGTTGTTGGCTTGATGTTGTTGGTTTGGTGTTGTTGGTTTGTTGTTGGTTTGGTGTTGTTGGTTTGTTGTTGGTTTGGTGTTGTTGGTTTGATGTTGTTTGTTTGGTGTTGTTGGATAGGTTTTGTTGGTGAATGTTGGTTGGTTCTGTATTTCTGCTTCGGTGTTATTGGTGAAGGTGTTTCTGGTGAAGTTTTTGTTACTTCGGTGTTCTTGATGAATGTGTTGTTTAGTGAACGTGTTGATTGTGAAGTTGTTGTTGGTGAAGGTGTTGTTGGTGAAGGTATCGTTAGGTCGGTGTTTTTGGTGAGGGTGTTTTTGTTTTGATGTTGTTGGTCGAGGTTTTGTTTTTCCAGGTGTTGTTGCTTTTGGTGATGTTGGTCCTGGTGTTGGTGAAGGTCTTGTTAGTCAAGGTGTTGTTGGTTTGGTGTTGTTGGTGAAGCTGTTGTTGGTTCGGTGTTTTTGGTGAAGCTGTTGTTGGTTTGGTGTTTTTGGTGAATATGTTGTTGGTGAAGGCGTTTTTGGCTCGGTGTCATTGGTGAATGTGTTGTTTGTTAAGGTGTCGTTGGTTCGGTGTCATTGGTTTGGTGTTGCTGGTGAATGACTTGTTGGTTCGTTGTTGTTGGTGAAGTTGTGGTTGGTAAATGTTTTTATGGTGAAAGTTTCTTTGTTTCGGTTTTGTTGGTGACGGTGTCTTTCGTTAGGTGTTGCTGTTGAAAGTGTTGTTGGTTTTGTGTTGTTGATGAAGGGTTTGTTGATGAAGGGTTTTTGTAGAAATTTTTGTTTGTTCGGTGTTGTTAGTGAAGGTGTTGTTTATTAAGGTGTTTTTGGTGAGGGTGTTGTTGGCGTGGTGTCGTTTGTTTCCTTGTTGTTGCCTTGGTGTCCTTTGTTCTTTGATTTTTGCTTGTTTCCGTTGGTTCGGTCTCGTTGGCTCGGTGTCGTGGGCTCGGTTTCGTTGGTTAGGTGTTATTGTTGGTTTCGTGTCGTTTGTTCGTTGTGTTTGGCCTGGTGTCGATGGCTCGGTGTCGTTTGTTCAGTGTTGTTGGCCTGGTGTCTTTGGCTCGGTGTCGTTGGTTCGGTGTTGTTGGCTTGGTATCGTTTGTTCGGTGTTGTTGGCTTGGTGTCGTTTGTTCGGTGTTGTTGGCTTGGTGTCGTTTGTTCGTTGTTTCTGGCTTGTTTTCGTTTATTCGGTGTCGTTGTTTCGATGTTGTTGGTTCGGTGTTGTTGGCCTTGTGTCGTTTGTTCGGTGTCGTTGGTTCGGTTTTGTTGGCTTGGTGTTGTTGGTTCGGAGTTATGTGTTCGATGTCGTTCGTTCGGTGTTACTGGTGAAAGTGTTGTTGGTGTCGTGTTGTTGGTGAAAGCGTTTTTTTTTTAAATTGTCAATGGTGAAGGTGTATTTGGTGAAGGTGTTGGTAAATGTGTTTTTGTAGAAGATTTTGTTTTCTTTGGTGTTCTCGATGAAAGCGTTGTTTTGGTGTTGTTGGTGGATATGTTGTTGGTAGGGCATTGTTGGTTCGATGTTGTTGGTTTGGTGTTGTTTGGATGTTTATGAAGTTGTCGTAGGTTGATGAAGTTGTCGTAGGTTTATGAAGTTGTCGTGTTGATGTTTTGGTGTTGCTGATGAAGGTGTCGTTGGTTCGGTGTTAATGTTTCGATGCTGTTGATTAGGTGTTGTTGGTTTGGTGCTGCTGGCTTGGTGTCGTTGGTTCGGTGTTGTTGGTTCGGTGTCGTTGGTTCGGTGTTGTGAGTTCGGTGTTGTTGGTTCGGTGTCGTTGGTTCGGTGTCGTTGGTTCGGTGTTGTTGGTTCGGTGTTGTTGGTTCGGTGTTGTGAGTTCGGTGTTGCTGGTGAAGATGACGTTGGTTCTGTGTTTTCGGTGAAGGTGTCGTTGTTTCGGTGTTGTTGGTGAAGGTGTCGTTGGTGTCGTTGGCTTGGTGCCGTTGTTTCTGTGTTGTTGGTTCGGTCTTGTTGGTGAAGGCGTTGCTGTTTCGGCAGTGCTGATGAAGGTGTTGTTGGTTCGGTGTCGTTGGTTTGGCGTTGTTGGTTCGGAGTTGTTGTTTTGGTGTTTTTGTTGAAGGTGTCGTTGGTGAATGTGTTGTTGGTTTTTGTTGTTGGTGAAAGTGCTGTTGGTGAAGGTGTTTTAATGAAGGTATTGTTTACGAAGGTGTTGTTGGTTTGACGTTGTTGGTTTGACGTTGTTGGTTTTGTGTTGTTTGTTTGGTGTTGTTGGTGAAGGTGTTGTTGGTTTGGGTGCGGTCGGTGAAAGTCTCGTTGGTGTAGTTTTGCTGGTGAAGGTGGCTTTGGTTTGGTGTTGTTGGTCTTGTGGTTTTGGTGAAGGTATTGTTGGTGAAGATGACGTTGGTGAAGGTGTTGGTGAGGGTTCCGTTGGTTCTGTGTTGTTGGCAAAGGTGTTTATGTAGAAGGTGTTGTTGGTTTGGTGTTGTTTGTGAAGGTGTCGTTGGTGAAGGTGTTGTTGGCGAAGATGTTGTTGTTTTGGTGTTGTGTGAGAGTGTCATTGAGACTGTTGCTAGTGGATATGTTGGCACGGTATTGTTGGTTCGATATTATTGATTCGTTGTTGTTGGTGCAGGCGTTGTTGGTGAAGGTTTCATTGGTTCGCTGTTGTTTGTTCGGTGTTGTTCGTAAGGGTGATGTTGGTTTGGTGTTGTTGGTTTGGTGTTGTTGGATAGGTTTAGTTGGTGAATGTGGGTTGGTTCTGTATTTCTGCTTCGGTGTTATTGGTGAAGGTGTTTCTGGTGAAGGTTTTGTTACTTCGGTGTTCTTGGTGAATGTGTTGTAAGTGAACGTGTTGATTGTGAAGTTGTTGTTGGTGAAGGTGTTGTTGGTGAAGGTATCGTTAGCTCGGTGTTTTTGGTGAGGGTGTTTTTGTTTTGATGTTGTTGTTCGAGATTTTGTTGTTCCAGGTGTTGTTGCTTTTGGTGCTGTTGGTCCTGGTGTTGGTGAGTCTTGTTAGTCCAGGCATTGTTGGTTCGGTGTTTTTGGTGAAGCTGTTGTTGATTTGGTGTTTTTGGTGAAGTTGTTGTTGGTGAAGGTGTTTTGGGTTCGGTGTCGTTGGTGAATGTGTTGTTTGTTAAGGTGTCGTTGGTTCGGTGTCATTGGTTTGGTGTTGCTGGTGAATGACATGTTGGTTCGTTGTTGTTGGTGAAGTTGTGATTGGTAAAGGTTTTTATGGTGAAAGTTTCTTTGTTTCGGTTTTGTTGGTGACGGTGTCTTTCGTTAGGTGTTGCTGTTGAAAGTGTTGTTGGTTTTGTGTTGTTGATGAAGGGTTTGTTGATGAAGGGTTTTTGTAGAAATTTTTGTTTGTTCGGTGTTGTTAGTGAAGGTGTTGTTTATTAAGGTGTTTTTGGTGAGGGTGTTGTTGGCGTGGTGTCGTTTGTTTCCTTGTTGTTGCCTTGGTGTCCTTTGTTCTTTGATTTTTGCTTGTTTCCGTTGGTTCGGTCTCGTTGGCTCGGTGTCGTGGGCTCGGTTTCGTTGGTTAGGTGTTATTGTTGGTTTCGTGTCGTTTGTTCGTTGTGTTTGGCCTGGTGTCGATGGCTCGGTGTCGTTTGTTCAGTGTTGTTGGCCTGGTGTCTTTGGCTCGGTGTCGTTGGTTCGGTGTTGTTGGCTTGGTATCGTTTGTTCGGTGTTGTTGGCTTGGTGTCGTTTGTTCGGTGTTGTTGGCTTGGTGTCGTTTGTTCGTTGTTTCTGGCTTGTTTTCGTTTATTCGGTGTCGTTGTTTCGATGTTGTTGGTTCGGTGTTGTTGGCCTTGTGTCGTTTGTTCGGTGTCGTTGGTTCGGTTTTGTTGGCTTGGTGTTGTTGGTTCGGAGTTATGTGTTCGATGTCGTTCGTTCGGTGTTACTGGTGAAAGTGTTGTTGGTGTCGTGTTGTTGGTGAAAGCGTTTTTTTTTTAAATTGTCAATGGTGAAGGTGTATTTGGTGAAGGTGTTGGTAAATGTGTTTTTGTAGAAGATTTTGTTTTCTTTGGTGTTCTCGATGAAAGCGTTGTTTTGGTGTTGTTGGTGGATATGTTGTTGGTAGGGCATTGTTGGTTCGATGTTGTTGGTTTGGTGTTGTTTGGATGTTTATGAAGTTGTCGTAGGTTGATGAAGTTGTCGTAGGTTTATGAAGTTGTCGTGTTGATGTTTTGGTGTTGCTGATGAAGGTGTCGTTGGTTCGGTGTTAATGTTTCGATGCTGTTGATTAGGTGTTGTTGGTTTGGTGCTGCTGGCTTGGTGTCGTTGGTTCGGTGTTGTTGGTTCGGTGTCGTTGGTTCGGTGTTGTGAGTTCGGTGTTGTTGGTTCGGTGTCGTTGGTTCGGTGTCGTTGGTTCGGTGTTGTTGGTTCGGTGTTGTTGGTTCGGTGTTGTGAGTTCGGTGTTGCTGGTGAAGATGACGTTGGTTCTGTGTTTTCGGTGAAGGTGTCGTTGTTTCGGTGTTGTTGGTGAAGGTGTCGTTGGTGTCGTTGGCTTGGTGCCGTTGTTTCTGTGTTGTTGGTTCGGTCTTGTTGGTGAAGGCGTTGCTGTTTCGGCAGTGCTGATGAAGGTGTTGTTGGTTCGGTGTCGTTGGTTTGGCGTTGTTGGTTCGGAGTTGTTGTTTTGGTGTTTTTGTTGAAGGTGTCGTTGGTGAATGTGTTGTTGGTTTTTGTTGTTGGTGAAAGTGCTGTTGGTGAAGGTGTTTTAATGAAGGTATTGTTTACGAAGGTGTTGTTGGTTTGACGTTGTTGGTTTGACGTTGTTGGTTTTGTGTTGTTTGTTTGGTGTTGTTGGTGAAGGTGTTGTTGGTTTGGGTGCGGTCGGTGAAAGTCTCGTTGGTGTAGTTTTGCTGGTGAAGGTGGCTTTGGTTTGGTGTTGTTGGTCTTGGTGAAATTATTGTTGGTGAAGGTGTTGGTGAGGGTTCCGTTGGTTCTATGTTGTTGGCAAAGGTGTTTATGTAGAAGGTGTTGTTGGTTTGTTGTTGTTGGCTTGGTGTTGTTGGTTTGGTGTTGTTGGTTTGTTGTTGGTTTGGTGTTGTTGGTTTGGTGTTGCTGGTTTGGTGTTGTTGGATAGGTTTTGTTGGTGAATGTGGGTTGGTTCTGTATTCCTGCATCGGTGTTATTGGTGAAGGTGTTTCTGGTGAAGTTTTTGTTACTTCGGTGTTCTTGGTGAATGTCTTGTTTAGTGAACATGTTGATTGTGAAGTTGTTGTTGGTGACGGTGTTGTTGGAGAAGGTATCGTTGGGTCGGTGTTTTTGGTGAGGGTGTTTTTGTTTTGATGTTGTTGGTCGAGGTTTTGTTGTTCCAGGTGTTGTTGCTTTTGGTGCTGTTGGTCCTGGTGTTGGTGAAGGTCTTGTTAGTCCAGGTGTTGTTGGTTTGGTGTTGTTGGTGAAGCTGTTGTTGGTTCGGTGTTTTTGGTGAAACTGTTGTTGGTTTGGTGTTTTTGGTGAATATGTTGTTGGTGAATGCGTCTTTGGCTCGTTGTCGTTGGTGAATGTGTTGTTTTTTAAGGTGACGTTGGTTCGGTGTCATTGGTTTGGTGTTGCTGGTGAATGAATTGTTGGTTCGTTGTTGTTGGTGAAGTTGTTGTTGGTAAAAGTTTTTTGGTGAAAGTTTCTTTGTTTCGTTTTTTGGTGACGGTTTCTTTTGTTAGGTGTTGCTGTTGAAAGTGTTGTTGGTTTTGTGTTGCTGATGAAGGGATTGTTGATGAAGGGTTTTTGTAGAAATTTTTGTTTGTTCGGTGTTGTTAGTGCAGGTGTTGTTTATTAAGGTGTTGTTGGTGAGGGTGTTGTTGGTGAAGGTGTCGTTTGTTCGGTGTTGTTGCTTAGTTGTTGTTATTTCGCTGTTGCTTTTTCTGTGTTGTTGGTTCGATGTTGTTGGTAAAGGTGTGGTTTATTTGGTGTTATTACTTCGGTTTCGCTGGTTCTCTGTCGTTTGTTTCTTTTTGTTGGTAAAGGTGTTGTTGATGAAGGTGTTGTTGGTTTGGTGTTGTTGGTTTTGTTTTGTTGGTTTGGTGTTGTTGGTTTAGTGTTGTTGGTTTCGTATTGCTGGTGAAGGTTTCTTTGGTTCGCTGTTGCTTCTTTGGTTTTATCGTTTTGTTGCTGTTGTGTTTTGTTGGCTGTGGTGTCGTTAGCTCCGTGTTGTTGGTGAAGGTGTCCTTTGTGCTGTGTCGTTGGTTTGGTGTTGCTGCGGAATGTGTTGTTGTTGAAGGTGTCGTTGGTTCGGCGTTGATGGATTGTTGTTGTTTGTTCGTTGTTGGTGGTTAAGGTGTTGTTGGTTTGGTGTTGTTGGTGTGGTGTTGTTGGTAAATGTGTCGTTGGTTCGGTTTTGTTGGTATGTTATAGCTGGTGTAGGTGCTGCTGGTGAATTTGGTTTTGGTTCAGCTTCGTTGGTTTGGTGTTGGTTTTTGTGTTGTTGGTTCGGTGTCGCTGGTTTGGTGTGGTTGGTTCGGTGTTGTTGTTGAAGGTGTTGTTGGTTTGTTGTTTCCGGTGAAGGTGTCGTTCTCGTGTTGCTGGTGAATGTGTTGTTGGTAAAGTTGTCGTTGGTTCGGTGTTATGGTTTGGTATTCTGGTGAAGGTGTTGTTGGTGAATGTGGAGTTGGTTTGGTTTCGTTTTTTGATGGTGTTGGTTCGTTGTTGTTGGTTTGGTGGTGTTGGTTTGGTGGTGATGGTTTTTTGGTGTTGGCTTGTATTGTGTTTATGGCATTGTGTTGTTTGTTTGGTGTTGTTGGTGAATGTGTCATTGGCTTGGTGTTGTTGGTGAATGTGTCGCTGGGCTGGCGTCGCTGGTGAATGTGTCGTTGGTTTGGTTTTTTTTTGTTTCGTGTCGATAGTTCGGTGTTGTTGGTTCGATGTTGTTGGTGCAGTGTCGTTGGTTTAGTGTCGTTGACTCGGTGTTGTTTTTTGTGTGTAGTTGGCTCAGTTTTTGTTTTTTTTAAATGAAGGTGTTGGTTTGGTGTTGTTGGTTCGGTGTTGTTGGCTTGGTGTTGTTGGTTTGGTGTTGATGATTCGGTATTGCTGCTTTGATGTTGTTGGTGAATGTGTTGTTAGTGAATGTGTCGATCGTTCGGTGTTGTCGGTTTGTGATGTTCGTTGGGTGTTTTTGTTTTTGGTGCTGTTGGTAAATGTGTCGTTGGTTTGTTGTTGTTGGTTTGGTGATGATGGTTGGGTGTTGTTTTTTGGTGATTTTTTTTTGGTGTTGTTGGTGATTTTGTTGTTGGTTCGGTGTTGTTGGTTCGGTGTTGTTGGCTTGGTGTCTTTGGTTCGGTGTTGTTGGCTTGGTGTTGTTGGTTCGGTGTTGTTGGTTCGGTGTCGTTGGCTCGGTGTCGTTGGCTCAGTGTTGTTGGTTGGGAGTTGTTGGTTCGGTGTTGTTGTTTTTCGGTGTCGTTGGCTCGGTGTCGTTGGCTCAGTGTTGTTGGTTCGGTGTTGTTGGTTCGGTGTTGTTGGTTCGGTGTTGTTGGTTTGGTGTTGTTGGTTCGGTGTTGTTGGTTTGGTGTCGTTGGCTCGGTGTCGTTGGCTCAGTGTTGTTGGTTTGGTGTTGTTGGTTTGGTGTTGTTGGTTCGGTGTTGTTGGTTCGGTGTCGTTGGCTCGGTGTCGTTGGCTCAGTGTTGTTGGTTCGGTGTTGTTGGTTTGGTGTTGTTGGTTCGGTGTTGTTGGTTCGGTGTCATTGGCTCGGTGTCGTTGGCTCAGTGTTGTTGGTTTGGTGTTGTTGGTTCGGTGTTGTTGGTTCGGTGTTGTTGGCTTGGTGTCTTTGGTTCGGTGTTCATGTTTCGGTGTTGTTGGTTCGGTGTTGTGGGTTCTGTGTTGTTGGTTTGGTGTCTTTGGTTCGGTGTTCATGTTTCGGTGTTGTTGGTTCGGTGTTCATGTTTCGGTGTTGTTGGTTCGGTGTTGTTGGTTCGGTGTTCCTGTTTCGGTGTTGTTGGTTCGGTGTTGTTGGTTCGGTGTTTTTGGATTTGTGCTTTCGGTTTGGTGTTGTTGGTTGGGTGTTCTTGGTTTCGTGTTCTGTGTTCGATGTTTTTGGTTCGATGTTGTTGGTTCTGTGTTGTTGGTTTGGTGTTGTTGGCTTGGTGTCGTTGGTTCGGTGTTGTTGGTTCGGTGTCGTTGGCTCGGTGTTGTTGGCTTGGTGTCGTTTGTTTCTTTGTTGTTGGCTTGGTGTCGTTTGTTCGTTGTTTTTGGCTTGTTTTTGTTGGTTTGGTGCCGTTGGTTCGGTGTTGTTGGCCTGGTGTCTTTGGCTCGGTGTCGTTGGTTAGGTGTTGTTGGCTTGGTGTCGTTTGTTCGGTGTTGTTGGCCTGCTGTCTTTGGCTCGGTGTCGTTGGTTCGGTGTTGTTGGCTTGGTGTCGTTCGTTCGGTGTTGTTGGCTTGTTTTCGTTGATTCGGTGTCGTTGGTTCGATGTTGTTGGTTCGGTGTTGTTGGCCTGGTGTCGTTTGTTCGGTGTCGTTGGCTTGGTGTCGTTGGCTCGGTGTCGTTGGCTCGTTGTCGTTGGCTAGGTGTTGTTGGTTTGGTGTCGTTTGTTCGGTGTTGTTGGCTTGGTGTCGTTTGTTCGTTGTTTTTGGCTTGTTTTCGTTGATTCACTGTCATTGGTTCGATGTTGTTGGTTCGGTGTTGTTGGCCAGGTGTCGTTTGTTCGGTGTCGTTGGCTTGGTGTCGTTGGTTCGGCGTCTTTGGCTCGGTGTCGTTGGTTCGGTGTTGTTGGCTTGGTGTCGTTGGTTCGGTGTTGTTGGCTTGGTGTCTTTGGTTCGGTGTTCATGTTTCGGTGTTGTTGGTTCTGTGTTGTTGGTTTGGTGTCTTTGGTTCGGTGTTCATGTTTCGGTGTTGTTGGTTCGGTGTTCATGTTTCGG
>JBCHJU010446212.1:0-13183 GCA_039654505.1 Plocamopherus imperialis
TAGAAAAGAGTGGGTCAGCCAAGTATGGCCGATTCGTAATCGGCTCATACTGGTGTCGTCCTTCCTTGATAAAGTCACCTTTGGCAAGTTATTTAAATTTGGGAGTATCTCATGTATTTTGTTGTTAATTTGAGAGACTTTGTTTATTCATGTTTTTCACAATTCATTGTTTTTATTATCTGTCCTTGTGAACTGTTATTTATTTACTTATATAGTCTTTCCCTACAGAGGCTATTTTGTTTTTCCTGAGCTCCATTTGAACTTTTTTCCCTCTGTAAAATCTTCATTACTTTTTTTCCCCACTTTGTTGTTTTGATAAATGGTTTAATTTTTAATTGGAAAACCCTTAGTGTTTCAAGCATGATGATAGTGTAAGATTCCACATGGCCTCTCTGATGTCAATAGTTTTGTAACTTGTGCATTATGTCCAAAATCATGCAATGTCTACACCTTCAAACTCAAGGAATCAGAAAATAAAATGCCTTTCAAAGTTGTGCTCAGAAATGCTTCTCTAAAAATGAGGCTAAAATCAAGAAAACTATTCTATAGATGAGAAATTAAGAATTATGACCCAAGAGAAGCCTGGAAAAGAGAAAAGTCCAAAAACAAACCAAAAAGAGGTAGCTTCATGAAAGATCCCAACCAAAAGCAGAAGCAAAAGCAGAAGCAAAAGCAGAGGCAAAACAAAACAAAACTGTAACAAAACAAAACAAAACAGCAACAAAAAAGTATGGAGGTGCATGCAAAAATGATTTTCATATATGAAATTGTTTTAAAATGAAATGTTTCCAAAGTGTCCAACTAGTTTGAGGGACATTTTATGCACAGATAGTTGTCAAAGATAAAAAAAGAAGCATAAATACTAGTTCCAATGAAAAAGCTGAGTTTCCTCTGTGAGAAATAAGACCAGAATCATCCCCCCCACCCTTTCCTAGCATCTAAAACCTAAAATACAAGCAGCTCCAAAAACATTAAATTTCAAATTACTTGCTTAGTATGCATGCCGAAATTTAATGACATGCAGGTATTTTTACCATTGCCATTGTCAATAGAGCATGTTTGAAACTTCACATGTATAAACTTCTTTCAGGATTTAATCACAAACCAAGTCTAAAAATTCCATGCAGTTGCACAGGAAGCATTAGTTCTACCTTATTTTTCCTTCCACAGCAGACCTCAAGAAATTACAAGAGAGGAAAATGTTGGAACCCTTCAGATTTCTCATCTACACATCCAGTTGAGAAGGCTGCTCAAATATAGCAATTTCTCTGAACATGTTTTACTGACCGCTATCCCTGAGCCCTGCTCTCGTGTACTCTTTACCTTAGAGCAAGATATGCTGAGCCCTTTTAATAGTTTACAGAGTCAGCCTAGTAAGGGCCTGGCATCAGCTACTCATCCAGAGTTAAATACAGGTGAATATATATATATTGTTTAACAGTATGATTATTTTTATTCAACGACCCTCATATTTGGAGGTATAGCTCAGTCATTCTGGCACTCTATCACAAAGCCAAAGGTTATGGGTTTGATTCTCGTATGTTCTAGGTTGAATTTGAAATCAAGGTTTTTTGGTGTCTTTTTCTTCCTCCTTGTCCTGTGGAAAGCTGAATCCTCTGACAATAAATTAGGAGATCCCTTGCACCTTTGCATACTTAAAAGTGTCCTTGGTGGCTCCAAAAAAAAAAAGAGAAAAAAAAGAAATTAGGCTGTTCCAGCTATTCAAGAGGGAGGGGCTCATGTAAACATAAACTGACAAACTGGCAGATTGACCCATATACACTTAAGTGGTTTCTTTGGGACGGGCCTGCTCAATTTTGCATTGTTCACGATAACCTTTTTTTTTAACATTACATAATATTTTCAATTGTATGGGACAGTTTTTCTTGAAATCCAAAT
Source organism: Plocamopherus imperialis (assembly GCA_039654505.1). Taxonomy (NCBI): domain Eukaryota; kingdom Metazoa; phylum Mollusca; class Gastropoda; order Nudibranchia; family Polyceridae; genus Plocamopherus; species Plocamopherus imperialis. The sequence goes on from JBCHJU010446212.1 coordinate 1,900, forward strand.
AAATGACCTACAGTACTTTAATTATGTTATCTTCTAATACAATTTTTTTTCACATATTTGTTATTTGCATATTTTGTCTATGATCCAATACTTTGAAGAAAATGTATTCAAACTTCTTTACTTCCTCACTGTTAGCACACAGCAGTTTTCATGCCTCAACGTATCCTCATCCATCTCCCAAACGGAAAATGTCAAGGACTTTGAGTCGAGATGGTGATGATCCTGCAAAAGTCTTTGATAGCAGCCCTGATCAGAGTACTTGTGGGATTGGTTTCATTATGTGCGAATGTGGTTTAGAAGATATTTCCATCACCACTGTAAGGAGACTGGGCTACCGTGAATCTCACATTGACCAACTGGAACAGAAGCTGGCCGGGCTGGACAAGACTGTACTACATGTCCAGGAAGCGGCACGCACAAAATTAGAAGGTGACAAAGCAGAACAAGGACAGGAAGCCGAGGATAAAGGGACAAGTGAGAAGCCTAAAGAGAAGGACCATGAGAGCGTTGAATCAAGTTCTGAGGGGCCAATTCCACTCAGCTCACCATCTTGCCGTTTGACATCTGCTTCTATTGACTCTTCACTTTGGGATTCAGATAAAACCTTTTCAACAGACTCCCCATCAGACTTCCCTCCCCCTGAACCGTGCGATGGAGATGCATCCAACGGTAAACTAGACCTCAAGACTATTTGGTTTAACTTTGCTTCACCACCACCTATTTCCATCAACAAGAAAGTTGATTATACAAGGTGAGAAATAAAGATTATTTCCTTTGCTAAAATTCTGTGTTTGACCAAAGTGTGAAAAACCGTAATAGCTATACTTTTGCATTACCTTTTGCAAAATGGTGGTATATTTTGGCAAGGTTGGAACTATTGATTAACATATCTTCTGCATGCTCTCTGGTTTGAGCTTTGAGTGGAAACAAATGGGCATAGTTCAAACCATTTCCGAACATGGTTCATCATGATTTAACAGCTGCAACATATTAGGGTTGTTTTTTTCTCTTACTTCAAAATACATTTTACCCCCATAGTGGCTACATAGAGACAATTAATTATTTACAACTTGACACTCATTAACATGCATTCATTGCAAATACATAAAGATAATCTGTCATATCGCAACTTTTCTTTTCAATTAGTCACCATAACTGGAATAATCCTCTCAAATTAAGCTTTGACTAATGAGGTTTTGATCTATCATCAGTAAGTTGGGGTGGGGTGGAAACTGATTCAATTATGGATTAAGTGATGGAAAGTACTTCATTCAATACATCAATAAAGTTTTTTTGACTGATTTTATTCAAATCATGTTCAGATTGGATTGGAATCTTTTAAGTACGGCTACCCCAGCCATAGATGCCTGGCTGAATCCAAGCGACAGGCTCATGACGGCAGTGAGACAGCTGGTGAAGGCCTATTCCAAGCGGCTTTGTTGTGTCATGGCCTGCATGATGATTGAAGGTCTGGAGTCCTCTGGAATTCATGTTGCCTACAAGGTTTGGAACTAAAAGTAGTCTTCTCATTGAATTGTCATATTTACAAATATTATCTTTATTAGTTTTACATTGTAAAACTATGGCTCCTCTTGCTAAAAAAATTACAGAATTTATGTCCATTGATCAAGGAATAAACAAGTATGAGAGTAAATTTACAGACAGCTAACCAATAATGACTACAATTGTTATCCCTGGAAATAGTCGTAGTCTTAGTTTTCATAATAGCTGACAAACTCAGATAGCTGAGTATTCTTGTCAACGCACTTTAAGTGCTTTATTATTCTAGTATTTTGATATTAGTGTTGTACATTAATTTAAGTTAAAGTGGTTAAACCAGTAACCGGAATCCTGTACCAGGCCTAGCACTTCACATGTTGATAACCACAGTTCAGATGGTCCTAGGTGAGGTGAGCATATGAAATGAACTGTATAGGCATGCATAAAATTTGTGAGGAGAGACAGTTTTGTAGGCACAAACACAAGCTTAACACCCCGAACATTGTAAATGGAAGGCCCCCCCCCCCCCCCCACCAAAAAAAAGATAAGACAACAGAGTCTTTTTGTGGAATCCTGTAAACATGAATTTCCAGGATACTGTCTGGTCATAACATCATGACTGTAAAGCACAGATCACAGAAACTGTTTGAGATAAGCCTGCTTACTTAATAAGATTCTCCTCCCTCTTCCCTTCTCCTTTTACCAATGCACACAAACACACATACACTCTGCAACCTTCACTCAATTTATCCTCACTTGGAGGTTGGTAGATTAGTGTACTTAATAGCAATGATACCGAATATTTTAGTAAGAAAGAAATAATTGAGAAAATAATTGTCTTTGCAATTTCAGAGTAAGTTCAATAAGTTGACACCTTTATCAAAAACATTACAAGAAGATCCATCAAACCAGCTGCTGACTGTGTTGAGAAAATACCTTCACAAATATGGGACCGCTACTGTTGAACGGGCTGTCTCTGTGGAAACATTGCCTCAGCTCATTACTGTCCAGAAAGGCATTTTAGCCCTGATGCGGCAGTGGAAAAACATGTTGTATATGCCCAATCTCAACCAGATCAACTTCAAGGTAAACATCACGAGGAATATTTTTTTGTATCGTTTGGAAATAAGATGAAAAAAATTATGCCACTTTTTCCTAGTTTATGATACTGCATTGCTCTCTCTATTCTCTCATAGTAGATCCTTACATGTTCCTAAGGGAGAAAACTTATTGGAATAATCATGTATGTTTATCATTTATTTAGACTCGACGTAGTATTCGACCTTACAATGTGTCATTTGCTTTGCCCAAAGAAGAAGAAATGGAAGAAATGGGTGATGACAATGATGACATAGTCATTGAACAGTTTGATGTTGTGGATGAAAGAGTTTCTCTTCTTCAAGTAAGCTTCCATAGTCTGCCAATCAATGTCATTGTATAGTTAAATTTCTTATTCTGGGAGAGGTGTACTGTTTTTCTATATTTTTTCAGAGTATAATTGGGTAATCAATTTCTTCTATTATGATTAGATTTTGGAAACCATTTTGGGATTTCACATGAAATATGCAAAAAATATATATTTTTATATTCTGTTTATTTGATCTATTTTATTTTTTTAATGCTTATTTTTATAAGGTAGTACATTTTACCTTCATCTGAAAGCTACATTTCATAATGGAAATGAAAAGTATTCTTGACTTAATTTTCTGAAACTCATTATCAATTTTAGTTATACAGTACTTTTCATTTTTTTTCCTTCTTGAAAGAAATCGAAAATAATGTGGCCACTCAAAACCTAGTCTCTTTGCCAAGACCATTTTATTTTTGAAGTAAACTTTCAAGAATCCAACTTCCAACTTTCTTTTCAATATCAGTGGGCAAAGGATTTACATAAGCAAAGAAATGAATTGGTCTACATTTTGCAACCATAAGTTAAATTAAGAGAATGAATAAATTGACTTTATTTAGAATGAGGACTCCTGGAGAAAAATGACATGTCACAGAAAACCCATGTTGAGAAATTCTTTTTTTTTTTTTTTTTTTGAAAGCATAGTATCAAAACATTAGTTTAGTCTATGAACTCTTTTGTGGTAATTTATTTGAATATTTATTTACTTTTAGATTTTCATAAGCAATGATTTTGGCTACTAGACACCCTTTTTTTTTTTAGTACAGTGCTCACCACTTATAAGAACGTTGTGTATCAGAACACATCGGTTATAAGAACGATTTTCCAACGTACTGAATCGGTTAAAAGAATGCAAGGATTTGACCATGTGTAATTTTTACCCTGCATCTTCGCACCCAATTGTTTAACTTTTGAGCATCCCTTTGTGTATAGAATCTCTCTAACTAGTCTGTCTGTTTAAGAAACCATGAAAACTCCATCTTTGAAACATTCTTTCTGTCTTCTTCACCTTCATTATCTTGATGTCAATCATCCAGCTCCATCTCTGTAACAGAGGTTATTGGAACATTAGTTACTGCAAAGATGTTTACTTGAGCAGCACCTTACGTTGAAGGGCATTACTAAAAAAAAAAAATTGTGACATGTCACTTTTCCCCTTGAGTCCCCTTATATTCATTCTTAGCCACTCAGTAATGCAAAATGAAACAAGATCTGTAATTTTTCCTTTACCCCGGCTGATATATGAACAGTGTCAGTTGTTGAAAGTTACAAGACTATTACTCATCCATGATCGTTGAAGAATTGTATGTTCTGGCATTTTCAGGCAGAAGGTGGCATAACTCAGAGAAGTTGTTCTGTACCAAGTATGGGGAGTAAAGGCAGATTGTCTGTTAGTACTCAAGGTAAAACTGATCGTACAGATGGGATGGATTATGTCAGTGCAGATTCATTTCTCTCAGGAAAGCCAACTCGTTTGTCTGGCATATTCAAGTGAGTTTTTTATTTCAATTATTTATAATTCAGATACAGTAGAGCCTCTCTTCAATGACCCGCTGAACAATAACTTCCTCCACACAATGACCCAAAATGAAATGACAGATTGGTTTTATCACATAAATCACCATCAAACAACAACCATCTCTACAAAATGACCCAAAATGAAATGACAGATTGGTTTTACTACATAAACAACCATCGAACAACAACCATCTCCACACAACGACCCAAAATGAAGTGACACATTGGTTTTGCTTTATAAATCACCATTGAACAACAACCATCTCCAAACAATGACAAGCAACCACCCCAAATGGTCATTTTATGATTCCATAAATATGTATTTTTCCTCATATCAAATTCAATTAAAATTTGAATCATCTTGATATTTTAACAGAACATTGGTAATGTGAACAATTATCCATTTTACATGGCGTTTTTTTTTCCAGACACAAAAAGCCAACCAGTGCCATAGATTCCCCTCTTGAGCGAAGTACATCTAACCTGGCTCCACCACCCATGTCTGGACTCAACAGAAATGACAGCAACATCAGTTTCACCTCCCTCATAGAAAGTGTCTCAAGCAATGAACAAGTAGCAGTGACTACTCCACCTCACACACCTTTGCGTAGTGCAGGCCCGAAGCAGTCCATTTTGAAAAACAGGTAAAGAGATCACACTATTATGCCATAGTTTTTGGTTGAATACCAGGTAGATAAAACTCTAAAAATGTCATGTCTGGCCAGTGATGTTATACAGCTGCGAAGCTAGATAAAACTTCATAAGAATTAAAGTCTTTTAAAGGAAAAACAACTATTGCCTAAGTTCATGAACTTATAGCTTAAAAATTGATTGATTAGTTAAAACAATTTTGTTCAATTTAATGCTTAAAGCTATTCCCATGAGATTTGGATTAGGTTTGACTTTATCAAGCCATAAATGAAAATATAAATGAAAATATATTTTCAATATTTTAAAGTAAAGAAACCAAATTGTTTTCTTGAACAGTTTACGATATCACAAGAATGAGGATCTTTACCAGTGGATGGCCAAGCAACAAGGTGAATTTAATCTTGAGTTGGAGGAGGATGATCAACGCTGCTTAAAACAAAATCCTTCAGAGTCATATGTTGGTGGCCTGGGTAGCACTTGGTCTCAGGAAGACAGCCACACTGACTTAAATGAGAATGACTTTACAATGGCCACATCTATCATGCAACTGGCTGATGCCCAGGTAGAATCTTTTTTTATGTCTGTTTCATACAAAGTTTGTAGTCATAGCATTCAATAAATAATTTAATAGAGCAGCATTTGAAATACCATTTTCATTATTGCCATTATTGATCACTTGAAGTATACTTTACAGGAGGGTTAAAAATTTAATAAAAAGCCATATTGTATTTCTTGAAAATATTTTCCCCTCACTGTTTAGATTCTGTTCAAGCCTGTTCTTCAAAGCTTGGGTCTACATGTGGAGAGTGTCAGACCCTCGGCTATGATGAAAAAATTTGGTGGCCATTTGCTGCTTCAAGGTCATTTGAAAGTTTTCAAGATTCTAATAGCAGAATCTGAAGAACATCCCCATCTCCGATCAGCTACATCAAGTAAACATAAAGGTCACGGGAAAATATTTCCTCAGTATTTGACAGAAACTGCTGCCTTTCAGTGTGAGAGGTGAGTTGAATATGCAACAGGGATATGCACATACAAAATAATCCGAAAAACAAGCAAAGATGACAAAATTGTAAACACCCCCCCCACCCCACCCCCAAATGTCAGTACTTATAGTTTCATTAGATATAGATAAAACAATTCTTTGTTTACCTAAAATGAGTTTGATGTCTTTGCCAACCATTATCTTCCCAGCCTTTCATTTTGTATTATATAATTGAACTATAATTGGTCATTGCATTTGTTTCAATTTGATGTTTTGTTAGTGTACAACTTTCATCTTTGATCTCTCTTTTATTTTATGATTTTTACTCTCTCAACAGTTTTGATGTGAATGTTTCTCTAAAGGATGTTGTTGATTTCAATGAAAATGGAGAAGATTCCAGATTTCCATACAAATTTGCAATGCATAAACTGGAAGCTAAGCCAACAACTTTACAGATAAACCTGCTAGTTAATTGTCGTGAAGTTCGACAACATGTTGATATGGCTTTACTGAGATTGGCACATCAGGTTGGTTATTCTGTGACTGACAGTTTAGATTATGTATCCTAGCATAAGACATGTCACAATGCAATATTTTCTTTTCTTTGTTGTATGAATGCCTTGAAAGGTTATGAATTTTGCCACAAAAGATGTTATGGTATTTTACAAGTGCCTCATAATGTATGTATGTGAATGCGTCATTTGAATGTTAAATAAATGATGAAGGCAGTTAATGATGAAAGCAAGGACAACAAAAAGGAACCCCCCAAAAAAAAAACGAAAAACCAAAAACACAAACAAACCAAAAACAAACCAAAAAAAAAAACAACAACAACAAACAAACAACAAAAGCGAAAAAACAACATCTTCAACTAGACATAGGCAGGTGTTAGAGATAAAACAAAACCTTTTATGGGACCGTTATGAATTTTCCTTTATTGTATAGATTTTTGTGAAGAAATTCATTGCCGTCAAGTCTCAGCAAGCTTAGTCAAATTGTCTCTTGCTCCCTTGTGTAGGTTTTCACCATGGTTGACAATGTGAAAGACACTCGAGTAGAGTTGAAACGGAAAAGATCAGATTTGTCTTCCTCTTGGACCCAAACGCATCGGAAACAAGCTTCCAAGGACTCTTCTTCAAGTGCTGACACACAACAATCTGATGTTTCTCACCGAGATCACATCTTTGGTTCTTTTCAAGATATCCTTGGTTTGGATAAAGACAAAGGTAAAAGTTATTATCTTGTTCAAGATATCCTTGGTTTGGATTTAGGCAATAGTAAAATTTATTATCTTGTTCAAGATATCCTTGGTTTGGATTTAGGCAATGGTAAAATTTATTATCTTGTTCAAGATATCCTTGGTTGGTATGAAGACAAAGGTAAAAGTTATTATTTTGTTCAAGATATCTTGGTTTTACAAAGGTGAAAGTTATTATCTTGATAAAGGCAGTAATATTTTATTTCTATTTTTGATGATTAATTGCTTAAAATTAACCTTTTTTTTTAAATGATAGAAACCAGTCATTCTTCTTTTTGTAATAGTGGATGTACCACTATGTTTTTAGGATCATCATGACACTACATGTATTATACTTTTGGTATTTCACAACAGGAAACAAATATGGAATTTTTGCTAAATTTTTGGTCGTAAATATAACAAATATATGTAACAGGCATTATTTTATTGTGCTAAAGGTACTTTTTCATCCATTAATGTCTTTTCTCTGAAGAATGTACTTTCATAGACATAGACACAAGTTTGAGGCAAGGGGCTTGATTATAGCACATTCAAACAGATCCAACACGATAGATCCAGACTATTTCAATGGGCCCCATAGTGAGTGATTACAAACACAGAGGAAGAATTTTAAAGAGAAAAATGAGAAAGAAAAACTTGGGTTCCACTGAAAAAAAAAAAAAAGGTGTGTATTGGCTTTTCTATTCTTTGGCGAGGCGATTTGGTGCCACTGTCCTGGTTTCAAGTCTCAGTGGAACCCAAATTTTTCTTACTTATTTTTCTCTTAAAAATTCTTCCCTATGTGTTTGTAATCATTTTCTATGGGGCCCATTGAAATTGTCTAGATCTATCGTGTCAGATCTATTTTATTCTTTCATATAATGATACTTTTACAGGCAATGCCGAGTGGCTTTCAAAGGGCGGTACCCTTCTGTCCTCACCAGCCGCATGCTCTAGTAAACATACCTTGTCAAAAGGTGCAGAAAAGTTGAAGGCAGATACCTCATCTCCATATATTCTACATAAAGGAACCTCCTCTTCAAGCACTTTGCTTCCAGTATCTCATAAAAATGAAAAACCAGCAGCTGACCTTGCCCACTTAGGACAACCTAGTGATGAGGCCACAATCCCGAACGCCCAAAAACTGGATTCTAAACCTCGGCTTCAAGGCTTACCCCTGGGACAAATGAAGAAACCTGCTCACCTCCGATTTGCTCAAGATCTGAAATCTGCTCAACCAAAAGACAGTAAGCAAACCCTTATGACATTAGAAATTGAAGGAACATAATAAATTTTATACCATGGCATCTATATCATCATATATGTATTGTCTGAAAATATGAACATAAATGGTGCCCTCATTGTTGTACCCTCATTGTAAAGTTTTGGGTTTATTGAAACTGGCTTACAACACAGCCATAGATCTTGAATGGTTAATCTGGATGAAAATGTCATAACTAAACCACTAGTCATTCATCTTCCTTATCATGGGTAAAATCGCTGCTCTATTCTGTTCTGCAATCTTGCAACATCTAAAATTATTATCGATCTGGGCACGAACAATGTCCCTTGAACACATTTCAGGGAATGTAGTCACATATTACATGATATATCCCATTATGATGATATTCAAGTGTAATAAAAATTGACTTCCTCAGAAGGAACAGGGCCCTCAAACACAAGTGCTGTCCTAAGTCAAGAAACAGTGGATGTCATAACCCCACCCCAGTCCTTGAATCTCAGCGACTCTGTTGTCATTGACCTCGCTGACACATCCTCTCCAGCAGTGAATGAAAAGACCATTATCGATGAGATTGAGGAGAGCACCCCACAATGCTGGAAGCATCTCTACCAGCTGCTGGACCTGTATGCCACAATGCCAGAACCCAAAACTGTTTCAAGACGACACAATCAAAGTTTGTTTTTATGTCACTTTTGTCTCTCTGAGTAAATCAAAACCCCACCCAACTATGTCATTTTGTATAAATTGTATGGCTACTTACTTTTTACAAATTTTCTTTTCTAAGTTCTTGGATTTTATTTTTAATGGCTTTAAAATAACACTTTAATCAAATTGATGAAGGAAATTTAATCATATTTTTTTACCAAAGCCCTGTAGTCTCTTCCAATCTCCACAAATCGTACTTAACACTTTCCACCCTTAATGAAAAGATAGATCTTGGGCTAGGATTGGTATAGGTTTTGAAAATCACTGGCAATTTATTTATTGCATAATTGCTTGTTTTGTTATATGTTTTATGTAATATAGTTTCGTGAGTGTCTCAGCCTATATTAAGCGACAAGGAAAATTATGCCTGGAAGGATTTAGATCACCTTCGATTCCAACCTGTCATTCTCCTTAAAAGTTTACAACTTACTTTGAAACCTGATTGTCATACTTGGATAAACATCATCCTGCTAAGTTTTTAAATCACTTACGAGCTTTGCCGCCAATTTCATCAAGTTCAAATCCACCACCAGACAGTCATCATTTTGCAGCGATGGTGGACCTAACTAATATGGTCGAGTGCATTGTTTGCATGAATCTGTAGACAGTCATTCATTTTAACCAACTGCCTTGTCCAGGCTGTCTTGCCTAATTGACCAGCTGGGCATGTCTATTCACTGAAGTCGAAATCTAGGCCACACCACTCTCGTTGCATTGACGGCATTTGATTGGTTGGACAGTGGACTATCCAGGATGGCACAATGAAATAGATCTGACACATCTGTATTTGTCAACAACAAAAATAGATAATTAACACAAAAAGGACATCCAGAGTGTGCCTCAATATCACCACCAAGTAGTTGAAATATAGAAACAAGTATGAGGCAAGGGCCTTGATTATAGCACAATGAAATAGATTTGATACATTACATCCAGACAATTTCTTATGTGCACAGTTGCAACTGATATTTTATTTCTTTTTTTGTTTGTTTTAGCAGTCACTAAACTACCTGTTATTGAAGAGGAGGAAGGTGGAGAGCGTGACAATTCTATCAAAAGAGAATCCCGTGTGTCAGATTATGGGGCCAGGCTGAGCACCTTGATTCAAAACAGGAAATCCTCTGTACTTCATGGACTCAGGAGAGAATCATCAAGTGCCAATCAAGACCTGGACCAGCCAAGTCCTTTCAAACTTAGGAAGGGGGAGAGCACTCAAGAGCCTATGGTTAATAAGGTGGATGTCAAGTCCAAAGAAGAAGAGGCTTTTGGTACTGATTCTTCTCTTGCTCACCAGTCACTCATTCGCACAAGGTTCAAACAAAGTAAGTATTTTTTCTTTCATCTTATAATCTTGATGAATTTTGTTAAAAGGAGTTGTAACAAAAATAGGGTTAAATTAATGATTTACATTGTGTAGGATGACTAGGTGATAAAAGAAATTTCTGAAAAATGTTATAACACAACTACTTTTGTTACTGATTCATCAAGTTATTTTATCAGCTATGTTCATCATTGTATCAGCTGTTTACATTTTTATTTATTTGTTGTTTCTCTCTCCCCCACCCCCCCCAACCCTGCTTTCCCCTGGACAACTCGCAAAATACTACAAAAACAAAATAAAACACCAACAGGTATCTATGTTGGTGAGAGTGTGCCTCTTATCATCTTTGGGATTCTTAAAATTGAGAAAGTGCTTGTGAGTGCAGAACTCAGTGGATTAAGCTTAGAGGCCAACACCCGAAGAGTTCATGCTACCGGTACATACAAAAAGAAAGTTAAAGGTAAGTGTGTGGTGATCACCCATCGTTGATGCTCTGACGGATAATCGTTAGAATTTATGGTATAAGAAATATATTTCAAAAGCAGGTTGATATACTGTTTAGTTTTAAATTTAGTTGTGCAAAGTAGTTCTTTAATGAATACCAAAAGACCAATAGATGGCATTTAGAATGTAGATTACCCCCTTTTTTGAAAATGAATTACTGACATTGCAGTGTGAGACAATCCTGAACTATCTAATCAGAACCCCCCCCCCCC
>JBCHJU010446323.1:0-13180 GCA_039654505.1 Plocamopherus imperialis
ACATGACCCGTGTCAGAAATGTTGATCTTAAAATAAATTCCGTCCAAACGTGAAAAATAATTCCGGAGTTAAAGAGTCAATAACAGATCTAGATTTTTTATACATTTATCTCTTTTTTACATTTTCTACCTTATAATTGTAATTTCTTTTGTTTCAGTGTCTTTTGATTGTTGTCTGACGAAGAGTTTAAACCCGAAAATTTACTGTTTTGCTTTGTCTTTGTAGTGGAGGTTTTTATCAAACTATGTTTTGTTTGTTGTTGTTGTTGTTGTTGTTGTTATTGATCCAGCGACACTTGGGTATGTTTTGTTTAAATTCATGTTGAGCTCTCCACTATGGCTTTTTGTTATTACTAATATAAACAGAGCGACTTCAAGCTTCAACACTCATAGTCTACATTTCATCTAGTATAAAGGCAGCGGATTAACTCATGGCAATTGACTGGACACACACCTATAAGGAGGCTGGGGGCATCATGTGACATGCTGGAATCGTAATGAACCCACTTGTGGAAAACCAGGATGATCAGGTAGCCAAACATGCAGAAGAGGAAGATATTCATTGGAATGAACTCGAAGATGATGTTCAACGGTCTCTTGAAGTACCTGGTGAAAAGGATAAAAGCAAATCATAAACTAGCACTACAACTGGTAAATGGTAAAAAGTAAATGAATAAATTCGCACCATAGATTCAAATACCAAAGCAGAATGGGACTTAGGCAAAGTCTAACTGCATATGAATTGACTTTCACATCAAGAACCAGTCATAGTGGCTCATGAGTAAGTTTCTACACTCACAGTCTAAACATCATGAGTTCAAATTCCTTGACAGCAGTGCATTTAAATATCTTCCAAAGATCTTATTTTCATTAAGGCTTTCCCACAGCTTTGAGTACTGTCACGGCAAGTCTTCCTAATGTGGGTGGTAGTCAATTATAGCAAAAAGCTACTTGGCACAAGTAAAATTACTTAGATTTTCATAACCATTCAGTTTTGAATATTCCATTAGGCACAAAAAAAAACAAAAAAAAAAAAAGTTTTGTCTACTGTGTTGTGTCATGAATTTGTGAATGGTAAAAAGAATTATATACCTACATTACAAATGATGTAACAGAATTGTCATATCCAAAAAAGTTCTCATGAAGTCGCATTTAGTATTCCTTTATTTCAAAGGAAGCAAGAAATCTAAATAAGCAAACATTTACAATAGGTTGATATGAAAAACTTTCATAACCACAGAATCACACAAACACACACACACACACACAAATTAATTCCCCCTCATACATTCACCCCACACCAAGAAATAACTCACCGATGATTCAAGAAACTCAGAAATATACCAAAGAACATCTGGCTGACCCCCAGTATAATAGACATTTTCATCTTCATGGAGTTTAGGAAGGAAATCTTGTTGTCTGCCATCTGCCAGATCTGAAGAGATGCACAAAAAGGAAATTGTCCCATGAACCATCAATTGGCTTATAATATGTGGTCATGCATTTGATCCAAACATTAGAAAGTAAGGGTGAATCATTGATAGAGCCCTTTAACCACCCTCATTCGGCCACATCTGATAATTAAATCTTTCTTCCACAATAAAATGTATGCTAGTTTTATGAACCCAATAACCTTTTGTTCATTATTTAAACAGCTGTAAATAAGTGAACATACTCCAGCTGCTTGGAAACAACAAGACTACTGGCTTTGCCCTAATTTCAAAAAGCCTGAGACATAAGATCTCTAAAAAAAAAAAGTGTTTTAAGTGCAATCCAAATACAACACTAAAACTTTACCGGATCTATTCCAATTGGATAAGGGGAACCCATGTATGTGGTATTAGGACCAAGCTGAACTTTCTCATGATTCTTCAGGGTATCCTTGTCATACAACTTCAAGCTGTAAAAGATATGAAAATTGAAAATAAATGAATGACACATATTTCATTATTTCCACAATTTACAGATTCTAATCCCGTTGCTTTGCTTTGACCAATCTCAAAGTGTCCTTTCCTTTTGAATAAATTAAGGGGTAATTTTGTTTTTTGTTTTCTTGTGCTTTAATCAAGGCAGTTGTAAACGTTTATAATTTAAAACATTCATAAAAACTTGTAAACAAAATGCATTGTTTTAAGAGCTTATTGCTTCCAAATTCCCCATTTAGGTTAACATGGATTTCAGAAATCACTGTCATTGAAAGATGGGGATAAAGATAAAAAAGGCCAAATTTTATGTAAAAATGCCAATATTGGATTTACATCATTTTCAGATAGTTTATTTGGGACACTCAATTTGTCACCGTTGAACAGTTCTGCTGGCCCTGCAGTATCAACGTAAGAATCCAGTTCAATATCTCCCTTAGTTTACCACAAAAGCTGCGCCATGAAATGCATCGTTTATTATCGCTATACAATAACTGGTATTGGTGCTTGCTAGTTGGAATTGATTCTAATTTTTTGGTGATTTCTTTTTTTTCTTACAAAGGCAGTACTAACCGATAAAGCCCAAGTTTTCACCAATCTTGCTCGTCCTATAAATTTATTTTGAGGTTTTCAAAGAAACTAGTGACAATTCTAGCGAAAAAAATGACTATTATGATTCAGACAAAGGCCCAGATTACAGTATAAGCAATAAAGTCAGAAAAAGAGATGATTTTCAAGACCCTAGGCCTAGTAACAGTCAATCGACTATTGAGAGATAAATTTGTGCAGATACTAAATTTTGAGCTACTTCAAAAAAGTTCATATTTCAAAAACTTTTTAATATCTTTTCATGATTTTTTTTCACAGTTAACTCATTGAAGGCGCGTCGGCACAGTATTGCTGACAGTACAGCTGTGCCCTTGAGATGTGTCGGCACACAGTGTCGACTTTGTTTAAATGCCTGTATTTCATACCATGGATAGTAAAAGTAATTAGACCATTAGAACGCAGAAATATTCTTCTATAACATGCAAAAAAACATTTGTCTATTTGATCACTGGCAGAAAAGTTACGGCTGATTGAAAATAGGTCAAGAATGTGTGTCTCAACAGTTCAGCGAGGCCTTACAATGGCACATCTTCAATGATTTAAACGTTTGTACTTTTCGGGTTAAGTTGTGAAGTTTCATTAATGTTGGTCTGACTTCTTTTTTGTAAGATTTTTTAAAATACCTTTAAAATGTCCATCTCCAGCGGTTGTAAATCTAAAAATAGCCCAGAATCAAGTCGGTTTTGTGCTTAAAATATTAAAACGGAAATTTTCATAGATGAGGAGGAGGGTGAAAGTGGTGAAAATGGCCATTAACTTTACAAAAAAGATGGTACAGTGTGGCGTTCAACATCAGAAAAAAACACTTCTTTTTTTTGGTACCAATGGAGGGGTCAATTAATATACTACAACTACACACATGGCTTAGGTCAAGGTCTTGGTGGGAGAGAAATGAGACTGGTAATTATGAAATCATTTCTTTAAAACACTTTACATTATATGCACCACCAATATATTGAACTGGGTCTAAGGGTACCTTCTTCTTAACTCCTTCTTAAACCCCGACTAAGATCCCCACCTGCCGTAACTCAAGCTAGACTGTCATCGAAGCGGCACACACAAAGAAATAATGCCCAAAACATACTGTAAACAGCATAAAATTACTAATTCTAGTAATTACTATGGCAATGAAGGCCTAGAATGGTAGGAGATAAATTACTTTTATTATAATTACAGTTCATGAAGAAGTGAGAATATTTTTGAAACAACAATGATCCACAGGATAATGTTGAATTCCTGCCTATGATAGATGGATAGAGAAATACTATGTGCTGAATAATTTCTATATGGCAGACTTGTTCCATAAGGCTAGGTCTTTATTACAATTCATGACCATCATAGGCACTTACTTGTCTGGTATATTCCACTGACTACCAAAAACGTTAAGTGACTTTGAGAAACAATCATTGTAGATGAATCCAGTATACATGGAAAAGGCTCCCATTAGAAGAATGATGTATCTCCCTCCAAAGAACGAATTGAAAATCTAACAGGTGAGAAAAAAAAAAAAAAAAAAGGAAGATGGAGCATTAAGGGATGAAGATAAAAATAAAACAAAAAACCCAAATAAAATAATACCTATGTTGTATAGATTTAATAGCTTATTCCATATGATGTTAAATCAAATTTAATCAGCCCTGTAAATTTATAATGTGATAAAGAGAGAAAGAAAATATCTTGTTAAATGCCAGTTACCTGTAAAGATCCGCTTTCAATAATAATCAAGCAAACCTTCTGTATTGGTTGTTTCCGTTTATTGAGATTTATCCCCCCCACTCCCACCGCCCCCCCCTCCCCCTGGAAATTGCCACAATTGATTTCAGATATCCTAGTTTTAGAAGTTGCCCTAATGTAGTATTGTGATCAAAGTACCACCCTGCCATCCACCTCGTCTCCATAATTCCAAAAATTCAATAATACACAAAACAAATAAAATGTTCATTGTTAACTTCAAGGTGTACAATATTTTCACCTGCTTCAATGACATCACCAACCATAATGTTTCCAAATGTCTGTCAATCATATTTATTATTTATTCGTTGAGTGGTGAGGCATGTGAAACAAATTTCCCATACGTCAAAAATAAATAAATTATATTAAACAAATTAATTTTTTTTTTACATGATTTCCTTTAGTAAATGAGTAGAGAGCTAATAAGTGTATGATAAGTCTGACCAACAACAAAAATTACTCCAAATAGAAAGTCTTAAGATCATCCAAAAAGAATGTACTGCGCTATATCTGAAACAAGCAAAAAAAAAAAAAACAAACAAAAAAAAAAAAAAAAAAAAAAAAAAAAACAAACAACCAAACAAACAAACTAACCTCGTTTTGTATCTTCTTAGCCTCCAGACTTTTCTCCCTCAAGACCAGCCAAAGGGCAAACAGAAACATGATCAGGCCGTGGCCAAGGTCGCCAAACATGACAGCAAACAGGAAAGGAAAGGTGATCATGGTGAAAGGGGCTATAAAATAAAAGAAAGCAGTTGGTATCCCAGTCTACGTGGACCATGATGGAAAAAAAGTGCC
Organism: Plocamopherus imperialis; assembly: GCA_039654505.1. Lineage (NCBI taxonomy): Eukaryota > Metazoa > Mollusca > Gastropoda > Nudibranchia > Polyceridae > Plocamopherus > Plocamopherus imperialis. The sequence continues at coordinate 5,060 of JBCHJU010446323.1, forward strand.
TAGATAAAACACGAAACAAACCAAAAAACAAAAAACAAAAAGAAAAAACGAACAAGTAATAACAAAAACAAGGGAAAGAGCAGTTGGGTGTTTAAGAAAGAATATATTATGAGACATTTTTATTATTATTGTTCCAGCAACATTTGGGAGAGCCCTTCGGTGCAAAGTCAGGTAGATATACTTGCAGGTCTGTCGCAGTTGGTGTGCATCTGCACATAATGTGTTTTTAGTTGTTGGGGCAGTGGGCAGGAAGAATGTCTCAGATCTTGTCCAATAGTATGTGTGTGACAGATTCATATAGTGCATGACAAAGTTGGCATAATTGGGCTGGGGATGTTCAGGTTTTCATTAGATGGTAGTCATGTATTGAGAGACAAAACGAAACAAATGAATGACAAAGACAAGGAAATAGTTGATATTCAATTGGAATTGATTGTATATATATAAAAAAAAAAAGAAAAGAAAAAAAGAAAAGAAAAAGTCAGACAATCTCCTTCAAGACAAAAACTAACTTAAATCTATAATGAAGGAGCAGACATCATTTACATTTGTAAAATAAATGAATTCACTTTTCAAATGTATTATTTCAAAAAAATTCTGATAAACAGATTTCACCTAAATATTTTTGTAAGAATCTGGAGAGAAAATTGTCTTTAGTTTCAAGTCAAATTTTCACAAGGCCTACAAAACATTCCAGACTGCAAAAGATTACAAAGCATACCAGGATTAATCTCCCTGTATGAGGCCACACCATAAGCATCTACGATGACCTGAAACCCCTTTGTTAACTTGTTGGTGCGGTTATAGGTGGGTGGTACCATGCGGGTCTGCATGCGATTCAAGATGGACGGAACACTGCTGCCACTTTGCTCCTAGGGTTAGAAAAAAAAAAATAACTGAAATTATTTTCACATTAATCAAATTATGACAAAACCTTCCGTTTATCCTGTCTCAAATATGACGACACTAAATTAATAATGCCTCCTCAGTCACTAAAAAATCAGGTAGAGGCCTTTTTGGCCCAAAAGGATCCAAATTCAAACAATATACCTGTGTTTTAAGAATCACCATTAAATCTTTGTTTTTACAGTTAATCAAACCTAGTCACAGCACAACAACCCCCCCCCCCCCCCCCCAAACAAAAAACAAACAAACAAACAAACAAACAAAAAAACAACAACAACTGAATCAAATAAGCGAGGAATATGAGCATGGATTTTGAAGGTCAATACATTTTGGATAGGATTGAAAAAACCCTTTTCCATACTCATACTCAATGTTGAATTGTCATTTTTGTGTGTGTGTGTGTGTGTGTGTGTGTTTTTTTTCCACTCTTAAAACTCCTCTTCCTCCTGGGCTCTTGCTTCACTCATCCCATCCCTCAACTCACCGTTCCTCTGCGGAGTGCTTGCTGGATGCGGTCAAGGTCAGCCACGGGACACCAACACTCGGCGATGAGACACTTTTGGGTGACGTCCAGGTTGAACATGTTCAGGGTGTGGTAGATGGCCTTGATCTTGCGCACCTTGATGAACCAAACCTTGATATTCTTGGCAGCAGCCACCAGGACACGATGGCGGTGGTCCTGGGTTTGGCCTAACACCTGCCAAACACATACGGAGGGATGTGAAGGCGGCACAGTTTAATCTGAACTAGCTTAAAATCCATCTTTGCCCAGCCCATCTACCATAAACCAGCAATTTTCTAAACATTTTCTTTCAAATTCACATATGTGAAATTACAAAAAAGAAAGAAACAAACAAACAAAAACCCCCACATAAAAACAAACATAAAACACACAAAAAAACTTAGGCAAAGGTAAAACACAAAATACAAAAATGATTTGCTTATGCACCAATCATTCCCAACTTTCCAAATAATATGTCTTAACTAATATTGAAGACCATGAACTTAAAGTTTGGTAAAAATATGTATAACAAAGACACTTAAAATTTCATCACTTTGTAATTACATCTAAAACACAAAACAAGGTATTTTGTTCAAAATAAATAGCTGACTGAGAAGAAAATCTACAAAAAAATGTAAAAGAAATAAAGTGAAAGAAACACATCATTCACTTCAACAATGTTCCAAATATTAGGAACACTGTTGCCTGGGTGTACAAAATATAATGTTCTCTCCACATATCATATGAAGATGGTGACAGAGGTTTGCCATCATCATGTGATATGATGTAGCCTTCAACAAACAGCGCATTAAACAATAGACGTACTGTAACACAATCATTCTAAACAGTGAGTTCATGAAAGAATACAACCATTCTTCAAAGTGAAAAGTAAGTTATAAACAGATCTGTGCTCATTTTATATGGGTACATGTATTTCAACAAGTCTGATTCTTATGTGAAATTAGAACAGTTCTAAAAGGACACTCCTTGGAAAAATAGAGTATCCTGACTTTAGGAAAGATTTTAAACACAACATTCAAGGGCAACTAGGGTCTTACAGTATTGAGATCCTCGATTCTAGTCATGACACCTATGGCCATCTCTCTCCTCTCTGTCTGAGTCTCCGGGCAAGGATAAAGAGTTGCATGGTACCTATGGAAAACCAAAAGACAAAACAAACATTTGGTATGTGAGTTTTCCTGATGCTTCAATAGCATCATGTCAAGTTCCAAGGTAAGTCTTATGACAATGACAGCGTTAAAAGCAAACATCGCTGCTGTAAGGCTAGCACAGGATTGAGGACTGAGAGCCTAGTGATACATGAAGGATGTAATTCTAATGAGTAAATTAGTGGTCTTATATGCTTCAATAATAATTTCTGAAATAGAGATGTTAAACTAATGGATAGATCTAGTATATTCATCAGTGCAAGGCTTAATATATCAACATATATTTCCACAAAAAAATTTTTTTTCTTATTAACATTAACACGGTCAAAGGCAATGCATACAAGTAATAATGAAATGTGATGATTGAATTTTTGCTTTAGATTTCTTGTATTGCAAATTGACATATCAATCATAGTTATGCTCATTTCCCTATAAATCAGGTCAATGAAAATATATAGGCAACGGATAGTCAGAGCAATACACATGAAAAAAAAAAAGAAAAGAGATTTATGTCAACATTTATGCATTTAACAATCACATTACAGACCTTGATATCCGCGATCTATGCTTACCCTTCACAAATTTTCTTGATCCTGTTTTTCAGCTGATCACCTTGAAAAAAGATTATGAACACAGACTTGTAAACACTGTCACCCTAAGGGGGGAAAAGAAATGAAACATGAATTATCCTCATCCAATATTCACAGAAAAAAAAAATCAAATAAATAATAAAATAATAAATAAAATTCCATTACATTGTCCCCGCAGGAAAATTTGTCTCTTGGTATTTTGACAGAAAACAGAGCATCAGCCACAAATGGGGCCAATTAGTGAAAATAACCTTGCCCAAGGGTTAAAATCACAATGTCCCTGGCCGGGTTTGAACCACCAACCATTCAGTTGTGAATCTAAAGCTGTGCCACTATAACCATCAATACAGGTAGTCTTAATCTGTCACCATGACCTTTTAAATGAGAGCATGTTTTATCATATCACTATGACCCAGCTTGTAATTCAAAATAAATATCAGACTTATGGAAAGCTGACAAACATTAGGATGGTTTTATAACATTATTTCCTTGTGAAAGCTTCATTTAGAAATCTAAAAACAAAAAAACAAAAAAAAAAAAACAAAACAAAAACAAAAAAAAAAAATAACAACAAGAGATCAAAATATGCATCCCAAAATATCCCAACATATACACACAGATACATGCATGCACATACACCCACCGCCACCACCATCTGAATTCCCGGGGACCAAAAAAACAAAAAAAAACAAAACAAAACAAAACAAAAAAAAAAACAACCAACCAAAAGTCATATTATAAGGTGACCTAAACACCTAAACCTGAGAATGGGGCAAGTCTTGAGAATTTAAGTCTATTGACTGATTTTTCCCTTTAAAAGTCTTGGCATTGATTGATAATCTGTGGCTAACCAATGCTATGCTTACTGTGACAGGATCCTCAAGAGGGTTGTCTATCTCTGCCTGCCTAAGGAAGACGTTGCCTCGACAAACACGCCATAGCATGACCTCAAAGGATGGAATGCGCTCACGAAGAATCACACCAGCCACAAATCTTTAGAGAAAAGAGCCGGTGTAATGTAAAAAATCAGTTTCTACATATAAAAGCAGTTACATGAGCCTAAGCATGAAATAAAAATAAATGAATGAATGAGTCAATGAATTAATACAGAGAAAATGGAAAGAAAGAAAGGAAGAAAATACATTTAAAAAAAACAGAGACAGAGATAAAATAGAAAGAAAAGAAGAAAAGAATTTATTTAAAAAAACAAACAACAAATAATTTTAAAAAATCCATCACTGTTTAAAATAGGGCTTGATTGAAAGAAAACAATCTAGTCAGACATGAGACCCTTTCTGCCATCACCCCTCCTATCACATTACAGTCATGATCTAATTGTCATACCAATTTAAAGAAAGAACGGCTTACCAAATCAATAGGCACTAAACATCTATTATCTCAATTGTAAACTTAAGTAGTTTTACATTTTAGAATAATCATTTAATCATTGAAAGTTGACCCTGCCCTGATAAATGACAGACAGATAAAAAAAAAATATCCCTAATTATAATTACAGTCAATTCAGCACAAATCTCATGAAGAAGCAAAACAAAACAAAACAATCTGCGTACTTACTTCAAAATGAAAAAAAAAGTGATATTGCTTTAAGAGAATGACATTTTGATTGTTTTCAATAAGAACATGGTTGATCAAAAGTCAAAATGTGGATGAAATTGGATACACACAAAGCACGACAAAGTGGAAGGCCTTTATTTCTGATTAATTCCTGTTCTGTGCTTATGTCAAATTATTTGTAATCTCATGACATGCCTTTTCATCTCTAAATATTTTAGCTTTATACATCTATCTATTCACTCATATAAATACTATTTTCATTTGTTTACATTATGTCCGGTTGTCTTTACAATGAAAAAGTATGTTAGTTTCCTTAATTGGATAATAAAGTGATCTTATCTTATCTCATCTTATTTTGCCTGGCTATGCATGGTACAGGATAAGAATCATGGACAATGAAAAAAGGAGAAGAGAAAAGAAAATGACAGAAGATGCAGGACTGTGTTCTATTGCCATCTACTTGGGAGCCAAATGGACAGAATGAAGAGCAAATGATGGCATTATGCAAGAATTGGGAACAACAAGAATCAGGTTGAAAATACCAGTAAAAGAAAATTGAAATACATTGATCACACCTTAAGAAATGAGAATACAAGCACACAGTTGATGAAAATAGTATTCCAGGGGACAATCCAATCACAAAGACAAGAAAGGTGAACCATCAGCCTAAGGGTACATTTACAGACAAAGCCTATTCATAAGCTAAGCTCTTTGACTTTAGCCGAAAATTACGACTATAATTTGCCTACATTCCCTTAAAAGAACGCCTTGGCCAAGTGGTCTAAGTCGCTGACTGGATAGGAATGAATTCCTATAGGGAAGCCAAGCCCTAATCTCTCCCGACAGCAATGAGATGAGCAATTTGGTGGAGGCATCTGGACCAGACGTAGCGGGGGTGGGCAAGGCTAAAGGGTCTGGCCAAGCAAGGTGCGACAATTTTCAAATGACCAAAATAATGCTGGACATCTTTGTAGAGAAAATCTAATTACAGATTCGGATCCAGCGACCTCAAATTAACAAAAGCTATGCTTACAACAATAGTATTTCTGGAGAATAAAGAAGCATGATTTTTTTTTTCATTGTTCGTAGGTAGCTGATGACAAAGTTTTTGTTGTAAACACCCTTGGACCAAACAGACTGTGGCTCAAAAAGCTGTTAGCCTTATAGGTTTCCTCTGTAAACGTAGCCTTACTCAATAGTACATAAACAAAACTCCAAAATCAGTCACAATTAAGAGACATGAAGACAGTATGTGAAGTCAAAATGTGCAGCAGCGTTCATCGATCATGATGATGCCTGATGCTGATAGGCGACAGGAGACATGGTGGTTGAGAAGAAACCAAAAAGAAGTTTTATAAAATACATCTTTCTGTCACATATTTACATACCCAAGTTTCATAGGCTGCCCTGATCTGGCTGTCACATCTTCCCCAAGGAGGCCAACACGTTCCTCCGCAATGGCTGGGTCGTGCAGTGCCTGGATTTGATATTGTGCCTGGAAACCAGATGGTACCATACATAAAGATTGGTCAAGGACATAGGGTTTGCTGGTCAACCTTACTGACCACAGCCTTTTGCTTTGTACAGTTTCTTCACTGTCATTTTGAATGTGAATGTGAATATTATGTGTGTGAACGAGACTTATTGAATTCATTTGCCATCAATAAGGATGCCTTTGGTATATATTCTACTTATATAACATGACATTTTAGGACATGCTTCATTCACTCTTGATGTAAAGTACAGGTCACTGCCTTAAAATTTACTCTCAAATGTTATATTATACCAGGTCTACTACAAGGGAATGTGTTTCTCCTTGCAGCTAACTTCTCTGTAATTTCAACTACAAGTGTATATTATTTTCATAGCTATGCAAGAATTCATCAAAGAGATCATATTGTGGTTAGGCTGGAAAGAGAAAATGTTAAAAGATGTGCTCTATACAAGTATGTGTATATTACACAAGCAAAAATTCACTTCGCAATGTTATTAAAACATAAAACTGGTGAACAGAAATAGAGAGCTGATCTCTGTTTAAGAAACTGTATTGGTAAGAGTACTTAAAAAAAAGAAAACTCAACTGCAAAAAATACAACAATGAATTCAAAACAAAAAGGGGCAAAATATCTCGTTCCTAATAACAATGTGAAAAAAACAACTCTTTAGAAATGTATCAATTCTAAAAAAAATTGCTTGCATGGGGACATTTGTGCATTTCCTTTCTTTTGTTTATGAAAATGATTTTTCTCTCTTTCTTTTTTTTTTCTTCTTTTTTTTTTTTTGTGGCAAAGGGGGAGGGGGGGGGGGGTATGTTTTGTGGGTTGTTTGGGCGGTTGTTTTACTTTGTTTGTGTGTGTGTGTTGCATTTGTTTTTGTTACATTTTTGCTGTTTCTTTAGAGTCTTATGGAGTTATTATTGTTGTTTTTTTTGGTGGGGGTTGGGGTTGTTGTTTCAAAGAAAATTCTGATAAATGAAAAGATCCATCAGGGTAAATGAAAAATGTCTCAGTAGTATATATGATTACAATTTATACGCAGCCCACGTGTTCAATATGATGTATTTGACAACAATTATGTGTTATTCCATCAATAAAACAAACAATTCTTTGCTGTACATTCTGTGTCAAAATGACATATAAGGATACAATGAATACAAAAAAAAATCAGCTTTTTTATCAGGTTATTGATTCATTTGATACATCAACCGAAATGAAATTAAAAGTTTGAAAGCAAACATACAGAGGGGTTAGAGGAATGTTGAAAAACAGTTAATTACACAACATTGCAATGAACAGTCAATTTTAAAGCCCTCTCAAAATTAAGTGGGTGACAACAGAATTACATAACTAACACACATATATAAACAATTATTTCCAACGAAGTGGCTGACATTTTATAACCAGGAAAACAGAAGGACTGTACAGAAAAGGAGGACAAACAGAAAATAACACATATATTGGCCTCTCATAATTATTATACTTGCACTATATGAAATTCATGGATACAAGCAGAATTATTGAAAAAGATCAGTGCCTACTGAAAAAAGTACACAAACAGAATAAATAGGGAGGGAAAATAATTTAAAAACAAACAAAAAAGGTAGTAAGCAAATAAACGGGAAAGAGACCAGAGAAACTGAGGGATAAAGGAAGAGCACTATCACATTGACCTGGAAAGATGGAAGAAGAAAATAAACTGTTCTCAAACCAATGATAACATAGAGTGAAATGATTTAAGGCATAAGGAAAGGGCCCAGGTAAAACAATATCAATCAAAAGAGAGCAAGTATTTCAGAAACCAAGGGAAATAAATGCAAGCAGGATTGTAGAATGAGCTAGACAAAGAAATCCACTTTTTAGCACTTTCTGGTTACCCCCCC
>JBCHJU010446434.1:0-13180 GCA_039654505.1 Plocamopherus imperialis
ATCCTATTCAGAAAGTGATAGATCTAATCTGCCACTGTCCGCTTCGTGCTACAGAAACCGGGATAAGCTCCGGCCCTTTAAGCCGAATGGCTTGAAAGGACTACTACTTCCGAACTACTTTGTCATCCGTATTCTCTAAGCACCGCTTTGTCAGGGGGGAATTTCATCCACCTAATTAAACTAATAATTAATATGATAAAATGAAAACAAAAGAAATAGACACCTGCAACAATAAACAAATTCAAGGTTGAGCATTCAAATTTTTGTTGCACAAGCATAAAAAGTATTGTTAAATTTGTATCTAAATTGGAGCTGTACCTAAATATAGTTTCACATTTAATTTTCCACCTCCAATACCTATACTATATTTAGATATAGGACAAACAAGGGACATCACATAGCAAGTCGCACAGGAAAACTAAAGGCAGTTGTTAGGCTCTTCTGCTTTTTAGGGACGAAATAGTACCACCCTACCCTGAATTCTTCTTTGTTGTTGTTGGTGGTTTTTTTTTTTTTCTCTTCTCTCTATTTTGCTAATTTTTTACATAATTTTCTCTCTTCAAAAAAAAAAAAAAAATCAGAATGGTTTGGAAGATAAAATAAAAGAGTTTTCACTGAGTCATTTGAAATGGATTGAAAGACTGGACCTGACAAATCTTCCTGCCCCAGTGTCTGGTGGGGAAACAAATGGTGTCACCTTAGAAGATGATGATTTCAAGAGAGAAATGAAGTTGTATGTTGTTGTTTTGTATTGTCACAGTTTTTTTGTGAAGTTTGATTTTTTTCTTTAACATTTATAATTATGCCTTTGATTTATCTTCTCTTCTCTGTCGCTTTCTCTCTCTCTCTGTGTCACTCTCTCTCTCTTTCCCCCCTCTCACTCTATCACTCCCTCCCTCCCTCTCTATTTCTCTCTCTTTCTTCACAGGATTTGGCACATTTAATTTCTTGTGAGATTCAGAACATTATAGCATCTCAAATATGACATCACAGTTTGCAATCACCATTTTGTGCAACGATGTAAAGAAGAGAAACAACATTGATCTTAAACGAATTCTGGGGTTTGAATTTTATATATGAGTGATATACACGATGTTCAGTTATTTTATACAGTCCTGCTATATTCCATTTGATGTAAAAAAAAAAAAAAATGATGTCAATTACAATGAGTGAGTAGGAAAGTTTGTTGGGTTATTTTTCTTTTCTTTTGATGATCTCAGAAAGTAATGTTTTTGAGCTTACCGTGCATTTGCTTAAAGATTCCTGATAGGTTAGGATCTCACTCTCATTGCACAATAAAAGTAAATCTTTTCTGAGCCTAACATGGGGTAGCTTTTGGAAAAATTCTGTATCCTGTTCATGTTCCATTAAATAAAAAAAAATCAAACTTTTTTATTCCACTGAGCCAGTTACCGGCAAGCTCAAGCTTCAGTCCTGGCAGGTTTGTCTCGGTTAGCATCTATGTCCGTTCCAACAAAGCGGCCCGATGACTACTTTGCAGAAATGGCCAAATCAGATGATCACATGAAAAAGGTATGACATGTAGTTACAGGGCCAATATTTTGGTGTCTGGATCTTCATAAATAAAACAAATGCTTGTAGTACATGTGAAGCTGAAAAGTATCCACTTGAATTTTTAACATCAAACAAGCATGAAATGATGCAGGTGGTAATAACAAAAATTACAAGTGGTCTAAAGTACTAACCAAGCTAAGGAGGAAAATTAAAATATATATATCTGTGAGAATATATGAAAAGGAAATTTTGCGTGGAAGAGCTTTTGTCCAATTTTTTATCCCTTAACTTTTTGATTATTTCACATTCATTGTACTTTTATTGTATTTTCTGTACTTGTTTCTATTAACAGGTTTTGGAGGGGGGTTGGTTGGGAGGTGTAAACCTCGAGAAGTTGCTCGGGTGTCAGGTTAATGTCTTAAATGATTTATTCGCAATTGTTTTTAAACCATTAATTACTGTTCTGTTTGGAAAAATGTTTCTAGGTTAGATCCAAACTGCTGGAAAAGAAAATGTCAATGGAACGTTCAGAAAAGGCAAGAAAACTGAGGGAATTGCGCAAGTATGGAAAGAAGGTGAGATTGAAAGGGACAATTGTTTCATGTGTTCTTTATCTATTTTGCATCTGCTGATATGAATTTTTCATCATTTTAAAGACCATTCCATATATAAGAGGCTAGGGTTTTTTTTCAATGATTTTTCCTTTGATAAAAGAAGATGATTATATGTTTGACTCATTTCTGGGTTGTTGTTTTTTTAGCATTTGTTATTACCTGATCATTCTTACAGTTATTGTTTAACTATTTTTTGCGCTTTTTTTTTTTTTTTTTAACTCATTTTTTTTTTTCATGTCAATCACTTAATAAGTTAAATGCTTTTTCTTTTGTTATATGGCTCAGTTTTCAAGTTATTGTGTGTATATTTGTGGTTTACTGAATTTGTTTCTCTTTCTTATTATTCATTTTATTTCTAAAAAAAAATGTCTTATGCCTTTTATTTGCAGGTCCAGCATGAAGTTCTTCTAAAGAGACAGAAGGAAAAGAGAGAAATGCTTGATTCTGTTAAGAAGTTTAGAAAAGGTAATTGTTGACTCTCTTAGTCACTCAATAAGTCTTATTGAACCTCATCCACTTGTGTTTCCATTTTAAGAGTCTTTTAATTGTTTTCTTGTGGTTGAAAAAAAAAAAAGTTATGTTCTGTCTTTTTGATTTGTTCAGGTTTCGATTTTGTTTTCTTGTTTTTTTCTGGGGTTTTGTTTACTTTTATTTTTAGGTGTTTTTTTTTAGGAACTGGTTGATTTGCCCGTTATGCAAATGATGGGAAAAGGGAAAGAGCTGGGGATAGGATGAAGCATTGGTATATTATATGCTCTAAGTTACCACTGCCTATAAGCTCTAGGTTACCACTGCCATCGGACCTCATCAGTTAAATGTGTTTGGTCGGTACTTCTCAGTTGGTATGGGTCTTGACAGTGTTGCCAGATGTATATTTTAGTCAAAGAGCCAAATTGATCCCAATTATTTTTCAGGTGCCAAATTTAGTGGCCAAATACCTAAACTAAACAGAACCCCTTCCCTTCTATCCCACACTCACAATTGCCTGACCTTTTCATCTCTTTACGCCATTGTTCACATAAAATAGAATTTAGAACGAAAGATCTAATACATTAATAAATAAAAATAATGTATCAGATACTAAATTTCTTTCTCAATAGATCCCCAGGCCAATGCAACTATGTACATGTTGGTTCCAATCAGACCCATATAGCACAGCTCTTGGATTATATATTCTAGCTTGGTCCTTTGCTCAGAAACAAAAAATCAAGTTATTTAGTTTCCTCTAATTTGCTAGAAATATTTACAAAATTATGATTCGCAGCTCAAAGACCCAAAAAATCCCCGATTCCCCAAATCGAAATAAGCCTATGGAAACCAAGGGAGATCATTGTGCCCAAATTTCTGAAATTTGGCTCTGAAAGAGCTAAACTGGCAAGCTTGGACCTAAAGCTAATGTATGAACTATAAAAATTGTCAGCGCTAGTACGTCCTTAATGGTGTCCTGGTTTTGTATATTCTTGATGATTTATTTTATGTTTGATTCAATATCAATATTTTCTATTTAGTTCTATTTCAGTGTAATTACTTAATATATTTTTATTAATTTTCTTTCCCATAAATTCACAATTGTGACTTAAAATGACTTTAAAAAATATATTTTATTTATTGAAGAATTACTTCACCTGAAATTGTGGGGCTATTTTTAGCTAAAAGTCTAGTTTGCAAAGATGAGAGGTCATTGGAGTTAATTTCATCCCAAAGATCTGATTTTGATTTAATAGAGTCACGCTATTTGGTTTTTAATTAATTAATAGGGCTCATGTCCCTACTCTGATGTATAACGTTTTTATGAAAAACCGTTTTTGTTACTTTCAACTGACTGGGTAGATCTACAGTGACGCGCAAAAATTCCGGGCATGGAAATTTTTTAAAGAAAGGATTTAGCAATAGTCTGAAACCTGCTTAGATTTCTGATTCCCTATGAACTAGTGTACTTTTTAAAGATATTTTATCAGTTCTTGGACATATTCTCCATTTTTAGATGTTTTCTGTTTATTTACCTTTTTTTTTTTTTTTACTTTTAGCATATTCTTGTCTTTAATGCTTTTTTACGACACGTTGTTGTAAAGTCAAGTACTTTGTGTAAAGTTTTGCTATTACAGACCTGATAATGTTATATGATACTATTCATTTTCTTTGTGTTCTATGACAGGTCAGATTGACAAGATAGATATTTTAGACGAGCCTATTCAGAGGGAAAAACAACCAAATCAAGCCAAGGGCAAGAATATGAAGTAACTATGGTTTACGTATTTGACTAATTGTAAATGTGTGATGTTCTTTCCATGGCCTGTTTTCTTTTCTGTAGATCTGCCGTGAGTGTCCAGGATTCGCAAGCATAGAGTAAGACTGAGATAATCAGGATGTACGTAAGTCTTATCTTTGATGGGAGGGATATGTTTCTGTCGCGCCATATCCGCTACGGAAAAGAATACAGGCCATGGAATTGAGATGTAACCGAAAGATCCTGAATATCTCATACAAAGATCATATCACAAATGAAGAAGTCAGGCGCACAATCGAAGGAGCGATCGGACCATACGAAGACTTTCTCAATGGTGAAAAGAAGGAAACTGCAGTGGTATGGTCATGTGACTAGATCAAGCAGCATGGCCAAAACGATCCTTCAGGGGACTGTGCCTGGTAGAAAAAAGAGAGGACAGCAAAGGAAAAGATGGGAGGACAACATAAAAGAATGGACAGGCCTCACATTTGTTAGCTCACAGAGCGCTGCACAGGACCAAATGCATTGGAGGGGAATCATCCGTTTGTCGAGGAAGTGGTGCCTCAACAACTCACACCTGGGTTAGGAGATCAAGAAGAAGAAGAAATGTGTGGTAGCCATAAATGAACAAAATCCTAGAGACTGAAAGTAGTTTTTAGCTGAAAGCTTGTGAAGGTTGTAACACTTAAATTGATGAACTTTTACAAGGATTCCTCGTCCTTCATTCATCTTTTCATTTTTGGTTTTATTCTTGGTACCGTAATGTTTTTTGTCATTTTATTTATTTTTTTCTGGATTTTAAAATAAATTTTTTGGAACATTGTTAAATTATTTGTTGAAGAAATTAAAGTAATATTGTGTTATGGATCTTTTTTCTCTGTAAAACAACCATATGTATAGATTGCGATGTTAATTTAGTCTAAAATGAATTTTTACCTTTGACCAGCATGCATAATTTGTGGTGATTTTGTTAAAAGTAAAATGACCTTATTATATTACTGTTTGTTGTTGTTTTTTTTAATTATTGCATTTTAACTTAAAACAGCAGGATGATGAAAATGTGGTCAAAGTACTACCAGAAGATGCTTACTGAAGCTTTTTCTTTTCATTGATGAAAAGTGAGAAACCGGCTGCAACTGTTGTATTTTGATCCCAGTTTTATATTTTGATATTTGTCTGTTTAGCATTTCATTTCATTGCATGCAATTTCTATTTTAGGCCAAACAAGAAAAGAGAGTTTAAGAACAAGAAGTTTGGTTTTGGAGGCCAGAAAAAAAGGTCCAAATACAACACAGCAGAGAGCGCGGCTGATGTCAGTAGTTTTCGGAAAAGCAAAGCACAATCTAAAGGACCAGCAAAGAAGGTAGTAGGCCAGTTCTTCTATTACACATCCAGCCCAATTCATTTTATGGTCAAGCAGTTATTATAAAGAAAACTTCGCAGTGAAAGTGCTTTTTCTGAGGGCAATCCAAGTCTGGTGAAATCATTAACACTTCACCTGCTTCTGTAATGTTGGCAAATGCAATCTCAGGAGTCTGATGTACATGGTACTATTTGTAGTTGTAGTAGCAGTGGCCTTAGGACAGTTTGTAGACTGGGGAGTTTTGCTATGTATGTCATTTAGGAAATCCTGTGCAAAGTCATATAGCATCAATATGATTCTTTAAACACTTGTCCATTGACATGTATGTAACACTCCCGTTCGTGTCCCCAAACGTGTCCGATTGCTCACAATGCGCAAGGGGACGCTCAATTATTTAATTTGGATGAGGAACATTGACACTGCAGCAGTCTCAAGCCTATTTTGATTTTGTAGCCTAGGCCTTATTGAAGGAGCTCAGCTCCAAGCCATCTTATTATTTTCCTTTCCTGCCAACCCCATAGTGGAAAAAGAAAGCTTGATCTAGAATTTATGTTTAAATTGACAACTTTTCGTCCCAAAATCATATTGTGATTGTTCTTTTTACGTTACTCTTGTTCTTTGTTGATTTTTCAAAAACATGTCATTCTACATTGTAATAAAAGAGACTATCAATCATATATTTATAAATAGCCGAGATTTACAAATTCATTTCCTCTGGCCGACCGAGGCATGGATCTAGATTTCTAGATCTACTTTCTAATGATAGAGTGAGATGTCAGGCCTCTCCTTTATTGAACATAATAATAATGATTTTATTATTGTGGTGCTATCGCCGTTGAATACTTGGATTTCACACGGTGTGCAGTCAGACCGGTTTGGGAGAGGTGGACACGAATGGGAGAAGTGACACTTTTAGGAATGTTATATATACATGTATAATGGATGTAAGGTTTTAGAGGCATGTTGCACTGTGCTCAACATGCAATCTGCCAAACTGCAAGGGACAACATCCATGATGGACTTTACTACACGCGTAGATTGCAGTCTCTCATTTTTACCTTTGTCATCAAGCACTCAAACAAACTCACACACATGACATATTTCTTCAGCTTAATGTCAGTAATACAAAGTGCCATAGACTTCTATTTTCTCTTCTTTTTTGTCTGCTTTCCTTCCAAACCTGTAAATATGACCAATTCAATGTATTAATCTAAGTCAATGTTTAACTGGCCTACTATCCATGCATTGTGTTGCAACTTGCGGAAGTGAGGCAAGCTGTGGGTGGTATGATTAGTGAGTAAAGCATCGGCTCCATCAGAAAATATTGCAATATGCTTGGCAATGGTTACTGTCTTGAATTTGAATATGACGTGTCCATATAGAGTTTTTTTTAACATTTTTCACATTTTCATCCTTTGATTTATGGTTTTACGGTGTGCTTATACTGACAGGTATATCTGCACAATGAATCCACTGTCTGGACCTTCATAGTCTGATGGTTGTTTTTGTTTTTGTTTGTTCTCTCTTTGTCCTCAAACAGGCTCACGTAGCATGTACAACCACAAGCATGCTACAAAGTCCTCATGGCACCTTAAAGCACCCCCAATAATGTTTCAACAAAATTGCAAAATATATAAATATGTATGTTAATTGAATATCTAACCAAGAAAGTGTGTGTTGTCACGGATCTAGAAATGGAACACCGTGAATTGAGTGACAATGGTGCTATTAGTATCAGTATTAGTCTGTTCTTTTTAAAAGATTCAGTGTCTTACTTACTTTTTTTATGCCTTTATTTTACTTTTCCCTAATCCTGTCTTAATTTTCAAGCTTCTCTCTGTTTATTTGTTTCAGGGCAAGGCACAGCAAAGGCCAGGAAAGACTAGGAGAAAAGTCATGCGAAATAAAAATAAAAAGCGATAAGATAATGTATATAAAAAATATGTTTTTGCTATTATTTTATTAAAATTACCAGAATGCCTGGCAGTAGTGACAGTGTGGATGTTTTCAGTATGTTCTATTCTAGTTGGTAGGTGTACAGTTTTGATCTACTGTGCATTTTAACATTTTCAGGATAAAAAAATCTAATGAACACAGTGCAATCCTCATGGGTTGTTGTTGTTTTTTTTAGCTGTGGGTTGGGTTTAAAATGTAAAATGTCAAAACTTCTCTATGCAATGTATTTTGCACCAGCATGCACTGGGCTACCCAATACTTCAGGGGTCTCAAATTTCCTCTATTTCAAGTCCCTCTGCTATTTTCCTCTGCTAGGCTGGCGGGTCCATTAGCGGAAGACATTTTTCCGGTATTCAAAGCGGCAGCCACGTTCCGTTACATTCGAAAAGAAATTGTTGAAGTACGACATGCACCAGGGTTGTGAGAAATCGAAAGTGCACATGTAATCATAATAAATATAGAACATTGGACCGAGTATCGGGAATCGAAACCCGCATTCACCGAAGCATTCTTACTGAAGTATTTGCAAGTGTTCATGAGTATCGAGTAAGTCTTTTGGGAAAAGATATATCCTTTTTTTTTCAATGCTTCTTCGACGCCATTTGATTTCCAAATTTTGTGTGAAGCCTAGATCTAGGTCTACCGACTGACAGTCTGTAAAAAACGTCTTCCGTCTGCATCAATGTGGATAAATTTGTGATTGTGAATTATTCTTGAATCGGAAATATGGAACTGAATCATACATTTTTCTTCAGTGGATGTAGTTTTTTTGGTCCTAGAGTCTAATTCTTCGAATCTAGTGTTAGGCTGGATCTAGATCTACGCTATTGGCGACCGCGATGGTCAGGGGTGTTGTCATT
Source organism: Plocamopherus imperialis (assembly GCA_039654505.1). Lineage (NCBI taxonomy): Eukaryota > Metazoa > Mollusca > Gastropoda > Nudibranchia > Polyceridae > Plocamopherus > Plocamopherus imperialis. The sequence continues at coordinate 8,536 of JBCHJU010446434.1, forward strand.
GAGTGTTGTGGTAACAGTGCTCGCGAGATAGGCCTAGATTCTTCAATTAGAACTGAACTTGGATTGAGGAGGAGCTGAATGGCATTGCTCAATGGTCTATGGCTTTGATGAGAGAAAAAAGTGGATTAGGCAGGATTTCCTTTTTAGTAATTTTACTTTTTTTTACATGAATGATGTGATTGTGAATAGGCAGTTTAGTGAGCGCCTGCCGTGGCGAACCTGCCAGGCGGCCGCAAGCCCGTAGACTATTGTGACCGAGCAGCGACCCTCGCGTTTCAGTGGTTATAGAAACCACTTCGTTTCGTTTTGTTTTTCGAATCCCATCATCATTTCCGGTTCATATTTTGGAAGACGATGAATGACTGAACCAAATGGCGTCTCTCCGATCTCAATCGATTCAGTAGTTCTAGAGTTATTTTACATTGAAATCAAGGTAAGTTTTGAAGCTTAATAACTTAAAGACCTCATAAGCTACAGTTTTCAAACTTTTTATACAGGAAGATCATTCATTGTATTGTAAATTGGCACTACAATGATCAAAATCTAACTTGACCATCGACGAGCAAGCTTCCCTCACTAAGTCATGGTTTTAGGGTTCGAAGTCCATTTCGCCCGGCCTGCCTCGTCGAGGTCGAGCGCCGAGGCGAAGCAGAGTGACGTCATAGATTCTTCGCCTGGCCTAGGGATCCGCTCATTGTTGTTTGTGACAGTAATGAAGTTTTATGTCGGATTACCTATTATTCTGCCATTTTAGATATATTTTTAGCATGACATTACGTTTTATGGATTATTCAAGCAAGATTTATTTATTTATGAAAGTAATAGTCATGACGTGAAAATCTTAGTAGGCCTGGGTCAAGATGTCAATGAACCCCCATTTAGTTTTCTTTGTTTACACTTGGCAACAAGGGAAGCTCGAAAGCGTGTCACTGTTTCCTACTGGTTCTTAGTGTAGTGTGGGGGTATATATATGTATATATATATTATATATATATATATACTATATATATATGATATAATATATATAATATACACTTCTAATAGCATTAATTTACTCACTGTATCACTGCAACATATGACGGCATTCTACTTAGCCAATAGAATCTATTAGATAAAGTATCATAAAGGCTATACTTATTATATATTAATAGGCCTGCTCATTAGGCCTACTTTTCTTTTTTTTTTTTTTTTCCTTTTTTTTCTTTTATTGTTTTTTTTACTGACTATATTCAGGCAATAAAGCCATGGCCCTGTACGTTGAAAAAGTCATTCAGCTTTTGGTATTTTGTTTCTGTTTCAGATGAATACCTTCAAATGTTTGCTGGATGTGAAGGAAAGGATTGCTGCTTTAGAATCTGATCATTCAAAATTGTCAAATTCAGCTGTCATCCATAAATCGTTTTTTTTTACAACCACGAGAGGGAGGAAAAAGACCATTGCCTTAACTGACCTCGCAAACGCTCTTATCAAACAATTTGGAAGTCCCTCTACGTCAGTTTCTGTGCCAAGACTGCGCATACAAATTCAGCGTCTGATAGACAAGTTCAATCTCCTTACAAAGTTTGTGGAGAGAAACTCTTCAAAGATTAATGCATTAATCTTGGAAGATTTTAATTTTCCCCTTCAGGAGGAATCAGCGGCTCCTCTACCCTCTGACTCTGATTTTCCTCCAATGATCAACCAGACCAGATCAATGTCAGAGCAGCTTCCAATCCTTGCTTCTCCCTCCAAGGACCAAGCTAAAACCAACCAATCGATAGTGACAACACCAGTTAAAACCCGCAGGGACTGTTTCAATTGTTCGTCGGCAAAAAAGATTAATTTCAAGTTGCAAAAAGACTTGAAAGGTGAAAAAAGTGAAAAAAACATGTTAAGATGCTTCACTGCTGATATGAAAAAAAGCTTGCAGCTGAGGGCAAAAAATCAGCGTCTCACTAGGCAGGAAAAAAAAATAAAGGACCTGAAACAACTTCTGAGGAAGTCAGAATCCTACGTCACATGTTTGGAATCTGAAAATAAAAAACTGCGGCTCAAGAACTGCACCTTGAAAAAAGAACTGTCTAAAGTTAAACATAAAATTCTCAATTTGGACCATGAAACGGCTTCCCTCAAGAAGAAAAAGAAAGAGTGTGAACAGGAGATTAAACATTTCAAGGTTCAAAATGATTATTTGGAAGGACTTGTTAACGATGTTGAGGAAGTAGGCCTATCCACTTCCTCAAAAGTGATTCCGAAAATCGGAAAGACTTACTCGCCTGAGATCAGATGACTCATCTACTGTCAGTTGGTCCATGACGTCCCTGTCAACAACTGTGGTTATATCCTTAACAAATTTTCTGAAGTAATGTGTGGCCAGCAATTGGAGAATTATCCGTGTCCCGCCACCTGCGCCCAAAATGGCATATGAACTGGGGACAATCACGACGATACAGACAATAGGACACATGGTCCAGTCTGGGAAAAACATCTGTCTTTCTTGGGACGCAACAACCATAGATGGAAACCATGTCAACGAAGTCCATCTCACTGTTGACAGGTCCGATTGTCTGGTCCTTGATGTTCGTCACCTTCCTGGTGGGAAGACATCGGATTATGTCACCCACATTGTCTCCGCCTTGAACGAGGCAACAGATGTTTATGCCAGATATGTTGGCAAAACGCAAGAATCGGTACTTTCTGCCTTGAAAGTCACATCAACTTTAACAGATCGAGCAGCAGTTAATGCTTGCGTGACCCGTCAACTTCGGATAGAGCTTGATGCTCAACTGATTGAGCTAAACTGCAATATCCACCCCCTCGATAGTGTTGCTCGATACGCAAAAAAAGCTCTTATTGAGGTAGATGGACTTCACAAAGTAGAAGGGAATTGCTACGGCAAAGAAGGGACGGCTGTCAACCTCATCAATGCAATTTCAGTCTTGAGGTTAGTAACTTGTCAAAGAATTATAATCCACCATATTTCAAATTGGCATGACTGAACTATGTCTTTTTAAATTTTAAAGTAGACCTAATCTTTATAAAATATTATTTGTGGTACCGTAATATATGTTATTTTTTTCTTAATTTGCTTTTTTTGTTTTCTATTAGCTCTTTTTGTGGATGATTCAGAGTGGTTGAATTCTTTTTCTTATAATTTAGAGTGTGCAATACCTGATATATTCATATTTTTTTAAGCAGTGACCTACTTGAAATTCATTCTTCCCTTACCAGTTACATTCTCTTTCATTTCATTTTTATTTGCTTAAATAAAGTAGTATCTTCAATGGGTTTTAAAACCATTGTAATTTTCAGGTAGGTCTACTTACTTAACTGAAAATATCAAATCAAATGTCAAGCTTTCTTTTACTCGCTTATGATGATTAAAATTAAAACATATTATTGAAAGTAAGGAATTATCACTTTTATTTCAGGTTTAAGGACGGCACTGGGGATCCCGTGGGCTTCAAGAACATGCTCGCAACGCACAACCTTCCTGTTGGCACCTTTGTCAGATACGTAGGAAATCGCATGCATGTGGTCTTTCATCTCGCAGGGATTTTAGTGCTGCATTGGAGCAAATTGAAGGACTTCGTACAAATGCAATGTACTGCAGGTGAGTGTTTCCCTATCTGCAAAGTTTTTTCACTTTTTGAAAGTGTATCTCCCATTTTTTACAATGCATTGTCTATAATGTTTACATAAAAGGTTAATGCACAGTACCCCAGTAGTTAAAAAGATTTTTTAAAAGACGCATTTAATATATTATACATATACCACATTATATATATAAGTAAACGCTGCAATTACCGCACAGAAAAAAAAAACATCAACGGATATATATATTATATTTATGAAAATGAAAGTGCCTGGATTCTATTTTTTCTGCTACCTGGTACTTGAGGTGTGGTTTTATAATATATATATATTTTTTCGTCTCACATGTTTGTTTTTTCCTTTAATTGAAATCTTCATTTAAATTTGCATTAGAATATAATATATATATATATATATAAACAATATGGATGTTCAAATCAGTGTCAAATTTAATGTAACCATTTTTCCATTTACAATCTATTTCTTAGCTGGACTTCTTCGCAGCCGTCTTGCAAAAGATCTTTCAAATGAAGGGATAATGGCCCAAGTTTGGGCCCTTGGTGTCATGGGCAAAGTCTTCTCGGGACCTTGGATGACAAAATTTTACTCTTCCAGCATGTCAAATCTGGAAATGGTAAGGCATAATTTTAGGAACTCACTCTCTTTTTCAGGTTATGATTACCAAAATGTAACTGTGGCATTTATTTTCAATTGTCATTGCCTTATTCACTATTCACCATATCAAAACTCTGGATCCCATAATTCTTTTCCCTCTCAGTTAGGCCTTATTTGGAACGTTTTTCCTTAATACAGGGGTGGGACGAATCTAATCCAGCAGTTCTAATCTTAAAAAAACAAATATTGATGTTGAGATAGCCTAAATGATAAAAAGGCTTGTATGTGTGATGTTTATTTTTCCTTTTAAAGTTGCCCATCTTAAATGGTTTATTTTTGTTTTTTTTGTTTCTTCTTTTTCTTATCTCAGCGTCCTCTGGTCAAGTCTGCTGAAAGACAATTGATACATTGGATTCAGATGCCTCAGACACTTCTCATGCCAACCAATGATGTCTTT